>PVJO010002117.1:106721-151962 GCA_004026905.1 Hystrix cristata | reverse complement strand
CTGCTGGGTATCTTTCCAGAAGAATTAAAATCATCATATCACAGTGATATATGCACAACCATGTTCATAGCAGCACAATTTGTAATAGCTAAGTCTTGGAAACAACCTAAATGCCCAACAACTGATGAATGGCTAAAAAAGATGTGGTTTTTCTACACAATGGAGTACTACACCGCTATAAAAAAGGATAAACTAGAGTGATTTGTATATAAATGGATGTTCCTGGAGAACATACTATTAAGTGAAATAAATCAGACACTTATTAGTACACATCGAATTGTTTCTCTGATATGAGAAACCATAAGTGTAAATAAGGACAAAGGGGTAGAATAGTTATTGTATTTAAAAGAGAGAACTAGATAGGGAAAAGGGGGTTAGTGTGTATCTTTGTGTATTTTTTCATCCTTTTACTTTTGTCCTAGTTGAGTATTTGCATTTAAAGTGAACTTTGTGTAGGTCACCTTTAGTAATATGTAAAGAATAAATATAGGGGTTGGGGATTTAACTCAAGTGATAGAGCGCTTGCCTAGCAAGTACAAGGCCCTGAGTTCAATCCCCAGCACCATAAAAAAAAAAAGAATAAATATATTCAATAATTAGCCTGCTTGAACTGTGAATTCTACTGCTCCCAAATTAAACAGTGATATTTGCTTTTGGTGTTATTTTTTTTTTTATTTTTCACCCTGCTTAGATCAAAGATGTGCAAAATACACTTTTATGTAATTTCTGTTCTTTTTAAATTTTTTTTTGTAGTTTCTGTTCTTATGTATTAATTTCTTTTTTTTTTAGGGGGGTGCTGGGGATTGAACTCAGAGACTCAAGCTTGCTAGGCAAGCACTCTACCACTAAGCTAAATTCCCAACCTCTTAATTTCTTTTTATTTTCTCTTTCCTTTTTCCTTTCTTGATTTCTTGTTCTTCTGCTTAATATAGTATCAAGGATGTCCTAAGTTGATGGGGCTTATCCCTGATTGTATATTAGAATCATCTGGAGAGTTTTGAAAGTGCTTCAGTAACTGAGCCCACTCAGGACCAATTGGCATTTTAAAAAGCTCTTTACATGACTCTAATGTGCAACTAGGGTGGATAATGCCTGCTCTGGCCCACAACACACATGTAAATTATCCATCCTAATATCTGCATAATATTTCATAGTAACAGTACATCCAAATTTACTCACCTGGGTCTGTATAATGTTCATTCAAATTTTGTCTGATTTCTATCCTTTATGGTCTGTAGTCTGGTTCACTACTGTATTATTTTTACCAAAAGTTGTATTTTTTATCATTTTGTGATCTTTCATTTGAAAAAAATATCTTTCGGCTTTGGGTTACATTCTCTCTCATGGTACTATTAACCACTCATGCTTTCCACTGCTGTTTATGCATTTGCTTAGCGTGTCTTTACTAGTGCATTTATTCAAACTTTTGTTGTCATTTGTTTTCGGCATAAACCGCTTATAGCTGGAATTATTAAAAAAATTCTTATCTGCTCTGTCTTTTTAAAGGATTGTTAGTGTTTTAAATAAGAATCCAAAAGGACCATAAAACCTTCCAGCCTGGATAAAGGATACCAGGGAGTCTCAGGCATCATGCCATCTTGACAGGGCAGGAGGATGACCACCCCTCCCGACTCGACTCTCTTCACTCTCTCAATTCTCTGTATACGCTGCTGTCCCACAAAGCACTTCTTGCTGCACATGGAAAATGCAAATTTAAACAGTTTCTTTCTTAATTTTATCACTTTTTCCCTCCTAATTTGCAGGAGGCTTAAATTATTAGCACTTGTCTGAACAATGCAACTTCTCCCAGTATCTCTGAGGAAATGTTGCTGATAACTTCCAAATGATGTCATCTTTGAAAGCACAACTCTGAGCCCCCACTCGGTCATGGGCATTATTCAGAAAGCACCTGAATAATTCAGAGTGACCCACAGCCCCAACACATTCATAAGAGTGTAAATTGAAAAGTACGTCAGACTCTTCATTTCCATGTCTGGGGCTCAAAACTCTGTACATTCTTAAGGTACTGGTGCTCTGCACATTCTTAAGGTACTGGTGTTCTGTACATTCCTAAGGTACTGGTGCTCTGTACATTCCTAAGGTACTGGTGCAGTGAGGGTAGAAGTGGGGAGGCAGAGTGATCTATGGGAACTGAAGAATTAAATTCCCTCCAGGGATTTTTTTTTTTTTCATGTCCTCAGCAGCAAATCAAGCATTTGGGGGAATTTTTGAGTCCTTGCTTCACCTTTCAGGTGCTCCTGTTGTAATGCCTATTTAATACTCAGCGCCAGGCCCTCTGGCAAACATCTGAACAGATGCAGTGTCATGATCTTATCTGGTAAGGCCTGCTGGTTTCCCATTCTGCAGATGAGGAGACAGGCTCAGAAGTGATGTCATTTCCCCAAGGTCACCTAACAAGTTAGATGAGGATCAGGGATTTGAGCTCAGGTGTGTGTGGTGCCAGAGCTTTTGCCTTAACTTACTGTGATAACTGGATTCAACATGGTACAAAGGACTTGTCGCAAGTTGGCCTCTGGCAACTTCACTTGAGCAGTCTGAGTCCCTGACTTCCCTCACAACCTGTGCTCCAGCTATTGCTTATGTCTAACATGTGTGGCTATTGTGTCCCTCTACAGTTTCCTCTGCTCACCTGTCTCTCCACCTGAACACCCTGTGGAGTGTAAGCTCTCTTAGGGTAGTGGCTGTATCTCATTCACTTTTATATCCTTAGGCCCCGGTACAGCATCTGGCACACAGAAGATGCTCAATAATACATTGGATATTCTCCTTACAATTCTTTCTTTCTCCCCACTGTGGAGAAATAATCAAAACCCTCATGCTATATCATTTTATCCCACCTCAGGCCAGTAGGAGAAGCACATTTGTTTTGATCCATTTATTGGTTTCCATGTATATTGTTGGTCTTTACTTACTTATTTATTTATTTGCTGTGCTGGGGATCAAACTCAGGGCCTTGTGCTTGCAAGGCAAGCACTCTAACCACTGAGCTAAATCCCCAGCCCTGTTGTTGGTCTTGAACACTGGATTGTCTACAGCACCTACAAGGCTTTGTGCATGCTTGCATTTCCTCTCAAGAAATTAAGAAGACTAAATGGACCAGTATTTCCTTGTAGCTGATTCTGTCTGATTACTCTGCTTCCAGAAGGTTTAATCATAATCAACATCTAGTGGACGAATGACATCCACTGCCTCCATTTTGGGTGAAGTTTCTCCTTGCTTTACTTTTCATATGCTACAAAGAAGAGTGATACATCGCTGATTCTGTGTGAAGCACTAGTAATTGAACATATACAGCAGGCCCGGCAAACTCAAATGCCCTAAAGGCCAAGAAGAAACCTAAAGGAAGGGGCGGGGGGGTCCAGTTAGAGACTGTGGCCAAGGAGACCACAGTCGTGTGTTGGAGGTAGGGAGTCTGTTTTCAGTCTAGCTGATTACCCTTATGTGGGGATTCTCTTCTATTGCTGCAGAACTTTCAATTTCTCAAGACTACATAGAAATCTGAACTTGTATATAAAATCATTTAATGATGAATAATAACTCAAAATTAAAAAAAAATCTTAATGGTCTAATTTAAACACATCTTTTGTCATGATCTAGGCTTATTTTGCCAGTTTTCAACATTTGGGGAAGATTTTAACACAGGCCTAAGGAGTTAAACAGATGGAGGTCTAAATTATAATTCCACTACGTGTTTCTTGGTGGCATTGGGCTGATGTTACACATCTTTGAGCCCTGATTTTCTAATCTGTGTAATGGGATCTCACGCTACACCTTCTGAATCCAAACCTATGTAAGTTCAGTAACTGTAGGGACTTTGTTGATTTTGTTTGTTGTATTGTCTTAGTGTCTAGACCAGTGCTCGTCATATAATAACAGCTTGATGATACTGTTAGAAAGATTGAGTGTTATACTATGTTGTCTTCAGTGCAGGGGTTGTGAGGAACAGGACCTGGGTGGTGTCATGACTGACATGATTGAACAAAACAGCCCATTACCAGTTAGGATTCGTTTGCTTTCAAGTAATAAGAAATCTAACTCATGTGATTTAAACGAAGGAAGTTCACTGACTCATAGGTCCAGGTATAGATAACTTCAGTTGTTTAAAATTGTCTCTCTCCGTTTTTTTTTTTTTCTGTGTTGGCTTTAGTCTGAGGATCTCCCCATGTGTTTTTAAGATGACTGCTGGCAGATTGGTTTTAGGTGTTCTCAGGTATAATCATTCCTTCCATTTCCCACAACTGTCTCAAATACATTCTCATTGCCTCTGATTGTATCACATGTTCATCTTTCACCCAATTCTGGAGGCTAAAAAAAGTGAGACGCTTCGATTGGCTGGGTCACACACTAATCCCTGGCCCAATTGGTACCTTTAAACCATGCCAATTTAGAACTGGGGAGGAATTGAGTCCCTAGTGAAAGAAGGGAAACTAAATACTAGTGACAAAAGCAGTCCATTCTGAAGACCACATCTGGATGCTTTTTCAGTCTGTAAATCGCCATGGGTAGTCTCACCTGTAGAAAGGTCCTGTATCTCTCCATTCCTGAAGATGGAGATGACTACAGAATGGCAGACACTAGCTGCACACCTCCTACCATGGAACAAGCTCAAGATTGCTTTGGCCCAAGGCTAACGAGGCATAGGGTATTCGCAAAACCCTCTCTGGAAAGGTTGCAAAATGCAGAACTTTAATAATATCATCAAGTAATCACACTGTACACCGGGCTCTTTAAAATGCTCTCCCTCTTCCCTTTGATCTTGTTCTAATGGATAATGTCCACAGTGTTTGCTGCAACCTAAATCCCTCACAAGATGGCCAGAGAGGAGAACTGCACCATCAGAAAACAGCATCCCAGAATATCAAGTGCAAGGGACCAATTATGCCTATTTCTTGAGCCCCCTTCCACCCAGTTTGCATATTCATGGATCTCAGATGCAGATGAGATGGCAGCTGCTGATTAAAATCGAATCACTTTGTTGTGGGGAATTTGGGGACTCTGGGGAGACCTCTTGAAGCTGATTGGTGATGAAATGTCCTATTCAGGGGTTGCTCTGCTCCTCCCAGTATAGTCCTTTGGAATAATAAAGTTGAATCCTTCATCTTCCAGAAGCAGATGCATGCCTTCCATCTGGGTAGTGTGGGGAGCTGAAAGTCTCAGTATTGCTCTGGAAGGACAGATTCTCATTTTACCTGGTATAGGACAGTTCTAAACGAGATTTCCCTCCTTTTCAAGGAGATGGAGATATGAGTGGTCTAGAGATGCAGGTGCATGGAAATTTGACTTGGAAGAGGGCTGGAATCTCAGTGTTTACTGTCCCGGATGGGCCAGGGGATTGCTTCTCAAACTTTACACAGAAATTATCTAGTATCTTCTTGACGCAGAGATTGTCTTTTAGTAGATTTCAGGTGGGCTGGGTCCACATGCCTGCAAGCTCAAGGAATTGTTGAAAATTTGGAAATACAGAAAAGTGCACCACATAAAATGTACCACAGTACTCCAGATATAACTGTCGCTCCTATAGTATTCCTTAAATATAACCCCTTCTTCTCTTTTGCTTTATTTTATTTAGTAAGAATAATTAACAGGAGATTTATCATCTTAACAAAATTTTAGGTATACAATGCTTTATTTTTGACCATAGGTACAATGTAATATAGCAGATCTCTATTTTTTTTTAATCTTGCGTAATTGAAACTTTGTATCTGTTGATAACTCCCTATTTCCCCTTCTTTGATTTTAAGAGTTTAACAGTTTTACATACTTCAAATAAGTGGAGCCTGCTCTGTTTGCTGTTCTGTGATTGGCTTATTTTACACAGCATAATGTCCTCAAAACCAATTCATATCGTCTCATACTGCAGAATATTCTCCCTTTTCAAGACTGAGTAGCATTCCTGTATATGAGTGTGCTGCGTTTGCTTTATTTGTTCATTTGTTGACAGACATTTATGTTGCTCCTGCATTCCAAGTAATGCTGCAAAAAGACACGGGCTTGTTAATCTCTTCAAAATATTGATTTCAATTTTTTTAGATAAATATCCCCATGTAGGTCTGCTGAAACATCTGTTAATTCATTTAAAAAATTGTTCCAATCTTTCTTATTTTGAAAGTTTAGAGTTATTTCATAGTCAGACCTTTGCCTTCTTTTCAATACATCAAAATCATTTTCCTGTGTCATATCTTTTTCCATTTATTTAACCTTTTTCCCACTCCTGATAAATATTTTGATTGCTCTTAAAAACAATTTACTAATCTTAGATGTGAAGTACATACTCAAAGAGTAGAAAATTTTCTTAAGAGACAAGAAATACTATCATATTGGGACTTCGTAACTGTGATCCACTGTTAAATATTCAGTGCCTTGCATGTAGTACTCATCTAATCATTGAGTCAGTGAGTGAATGAATAAAGTGAGCCTTGCATTTCCAGCATTTAGCAAGGCAATTGGCCCTTAGGAGTCATTCAATGAGTATTTGTAAAATGAATGAGTGAACTTTGAACAAAACATTAAAAAGTAGTTATCTGTGTCTGGGACATGTCAACAGGCTGACCTAGACTTTTCCCCCTGACTCCCTGAAGTAGCTAAGTCCAATTACCTACGAATACTTCCTAAAATGAGGGCTAACATCATTCTTCGTTCTTTGTAAGGCTTCAGAAACTTAATTGTTCATTTCTTAAAGAATTTTTCTGTATAATAATTTTTAAAAACCCACAATAGCAATTATGTATAATTACTAATGAAAACAGGTGTCTTAAAAGACTTTTCAAATTGAGACATGAATGGTTCATTATCATAGCAGGCAACTACCAATATCCAATTTTCAATGGGATGTTGAGATCAAACATAATGTGGAGGATTGTGGGGACACACAAAGCGAACAGGAGCTTCCTGGATGCTGCTCATTAGAAGAAATTTGGCAGAGGGGCAGAGGTTGACAAGCAATAAAATAAGTAAAGAGCTCTTTGGGAATGTGGAATACTGAGTGGGTGAGAGAAGTATAAAACAGAAACAATGCAGACTGGGTGAAAATTTCTTATTCCAAAACCCTTTCATGGAGTTAAATTAGCTCAACAAATCCATCTCTTCAAATTCAGTTTCTGTATCTGTTGAGTGACCATGAGAAAACCTAAACTTCCTTGGCATATGGGAAGGGATTAATACGGTAACTGACATGTGCCTAGAGGTCAAGACAATAACTCTGTTCTCCTATTATACCTTTAAAGTTCTCTTCAGCTCTTAATTTCTGTGAATCTGTAATTAATAAAGGACGACCAGGTGTCACAGGGTATCTGAACACTGCAGAAATTAGAATTCTGCTCTCTTCTCCCTGTACTTCCTGTTGCAATACATGCTGGGAGTTATGACTTAATAACAGGTGCACAAAACAAAAACCTGACATGGAGAAGTTGAGAGATGTAGAACTGGCCAGCTAAGGATACAGTCTCCATGGGTTTAGGGAATGGATATATTTATTTTGAGGCATTACACTTAGTGCTCCTAATTTTACTTGGAAATAGTGAGATAGGGTCAATATTTCCTCTAATTTTGTAATCCAGGTGATGGAGCATATGATATCTACTCCACTAACACTATAGCTAGGAGAATGGGCCCTGTTCACCTTGTGGTTTCCAAAAATGCAAGTCTCTGAAGCTGTTTTGTTAAAAGGTTTCCGTAGTCTAATGTATTTGAGGAAATATGCATGTTCCCTGTTATGATTAGATCTAAAATGCCCCCAAAGTCTCACGTGTTCAAAGGTGGGGCTTTTGGGAGGTGATTGTTTCATGCGGATATGGTACTTATCAGTGAATTAATCTGTTAATGAGTGTGTAGCCAAATGTGCTGTTAGGAGATGGGTCCAGGTCGGAACAGGTGGGTCATTGGTCACATGACCTGGAAGGATGTATTCTTGTCCCAAGTTCCTCTCTTCTCTCTCAGATTCCTGGCTCCCATGGGTTAAGCAGCTTCTCTCTCTCATGCCCTTCCACCACCTCTGCTTTGGATCTGGCTGGCCATGGACTAAACTCTGAAACCAGGAGTCTACATAAACCTTTCATCCTATAAATTGTGGGTGTCAATTATTTTGTCTCGGTGATGGAAAAGGTGACTAATTCATTCCCCTTCCCTCCTGGAGATTCTTTAAGGAAGTAGACGTAGTAATTGCAATGGGAAGACTTTGCAGAGAAACCTGATCAACTGAGTTCATCCGTCTTTCCATCATTTGGACACAGAATTCCTTTTATATGTAAGAACTATTAGCATCCTACTAAACTAGTGTTCTGTGGAACATGTTTTAAGAAATACTAGTTTATAGAATCTTTTTCCTTTAGTTTCCTCAAGCTCTGAGCTGTAGTATATGAGTATATGCATGAGAAAATGAGCCAAAGAACAATTTTGTTTGTGTCCATCCAATAGTCTGATGATTTATCCTTTCTCCTCCCTAGAAGGTAAGCTTGGTGAGTTTCCAATCACAAAACTCTCACCCTGCCTCCATTATAAAGTGTGAGATAAAATGTAAGACATCCAGTAGAGTTTGAATTTCAGATAAAGAATGAAAATTTTTTAGTCCATATTTACACAGTATTTTTATGTGCTAAATTGGGTGATCCTACCATTAGGATGGATGTGCACCCAAGACACTCATTGATCTTAATTCTTTTGTTTCTTATTGCCTGTTCTAGAGTTTAGTATCTTACCCAAGCTAAATTAAGATATCCTGAGAACATAGCCCTACAATTCCTGACTTGGTGCTGGAGGAAAATGTATTACCTTTCACAAAGCTAAAAAAAACCCATAAACTAAAACAAAAAAATGGTAGTCAGTAACTGGGGACAATCATATTTCCTTCCTCTTGGAGAAAGGCTGTCTGTGGAAGGTGACGATAAGGCCATCCCTGCAAAGAAGCAATCCAGGAGGTGGAGAGAGAGCACTCCCACAGCTTCAGTGATATCCTTGGATCCATTCCTTCCTGAAACTAGTCCTGTCTTCAACTTGCCAGATACACCAGTCAATACAAATGTCTTTTGCTTTTTTCTTTCTTGAGCTAATTTGAAATTTAGCCAATAAACAAGTATATTTGGCATTTCTTTTCTTCTTCCACATTCCTGTACAATTTAATACTTATTTATCATCTACTCTATCCCAGGGACTGGCTAGACAATTGCCTTAGACCATCTCCTGGCATTTAGGGCTTCTCAAGTCACAGTGAACTGCTGGAGCAGCACTTCCTCTAAGGGGCTTCCTCCTACCCCGGCACCCACAGCTCATTGCTGCTAGATTGCTGGTGTCTGGATTTGAAGCCCATCCCAAAGGATCAGCAAAGTTCAATGCAAACCTCAAACAAAAGTATCGGAAGTTATTTTCCTGCAAACCTTCTCTGTCCTGGTAACTATCAGTGGGAAAAGGAGAGGCTGTTGTTCAGTGTATGTAGGTGCTTGATACTGAGGTAGCTGTCTGCTGGCAGCGTGAGGTGATGTCATGGGAATCTCTGGTATGGTGGATGTGAGGCCCAGTCTTCCTGGTTTATTACCCTGTGTGTTAGGTAAGAAATGTACAGTGGATGATAGGAAAAAGCCACTGACTCTCTCAGACATTCATGCGGAGGAACCAAACTCTTCCACTTCTCTGGGACTAGAAGCTGTCCCAGAGTTCACTTAACATTGCAGATTTCTGTCCTTAGAGTAAGTATGATATTAAGAAAGGTCTTGTAGCCAGATGTAGTGGTGCATACCTGTAATCACTACTCTCTGGGATACTGAGGATAGAGGATCACAAGTTTGAGCCCAGTCTGGGCAATTTAGCAACTTAGTGAGATCCTGTCTTGAAATTAAATGGTGGAGGGGTGTTGGGAATGTAGCTCAGTATGAAGGCCTTGGGTTCAATCCCCAGGAACACAGAAAGGAAAAGATGTTGTTAACTCAGTAACATAGGAATAATGTTTTTGTCCAGGGACTGAGATAGTTCTGTTATTTCTCTAGCTTCCTCTCCCCTTTTGATATGTATTGTATGACCCAAATGTTGTGAATTAAAATTTTTGCCAGCTATTCCTCAGACGAAGGACTAATATCTAGACTATAAATAACTAAAAAAAAAAAAATCAGGCCACCCAAAATAAAAGACCCAATCAAAAATGGACAAATGAAATGGATACACATGGCCAATAAATACATGAAGAAATACTCAACATTGCTGGCCATTAACGAACAGCAAATTAAAGCAACACTGAGATTTCATCTTACTTCAGAATGGCCATCATCAAGAAATCAAACAATAAACAATGCTGGTGAGGCTGCAAGGAAGAAGGTGCCTTCTACGTCAGTGGTGGCGAACCTATGGTATGTGTGCCTCAGCATGCACACAGAGGCCTCTCTGTCAGCACGTAAGCCAAGTCACCAAAGCATCTGAGTATCAGATAACAGTTATTTCTTCTAAACTAAAACCTCAGTGTTCAGGTTTAATTGCTGTGTTGGCATTTGTGAAAAATAAGTGGGTTTTGGATTGTAGTGTGGGCACTGGTTCTCTAAAAGTTTCTCCATCATTGTTCTACATTGTTGGCGAGAATGTAAACTAGTACAACTACTATGGAAATCATTGCAGAGATTCTTTGAAAAGCTAAAACTAGAAATAACATTTGACCCAGCTATTCCCCTTCTAAATATCTTTAAGAAAGAGTTAAAGACATCATGTTACAGTGATACATCATGCATATCCATGTTTATAGCAGCACAATTCCTAGTAGCTAAACCCTGGAAGTGTCCTATATGTCCATGGACAGATGAATGGATAAAGAAAAGGTGGTATTTACACACAATGGTGTACTATTCTGCCATAATGAGAGATACACTTGAGTCATTTGTAGGGATGCACCTTGAGACTATAAATTCAAGTGAAATAAACCAGACACACAAGCTTAAATATCACATGGTTTCTCTTATATGAGAAACCCAAATTACAAATAAAAAGCAAAATAAAAGATGGGAAGTAGGGAGACAGAACCTTCCCAGTAATGTTTTCAGTCTCTGAAACAAACCACATCTGAAGTTTGCTCTAACTCTGGGTTTTTCTTTTGCACAAGTTGATAAATTCTACCTCTTGCTCATTTTAAAGCCACTTCGAGCTTGCTTTTTCATTACGTTGAATACAAAGTCTTGACTGATACGCACAGACCCACTTTCTTGTCCAAGAACTTTTCCAGTGAGAGCTACTGCTTAAAATCAAGTCAAGGGGCTGGGGATTTAGCTCAGTGGTAGAGTGCTTGCCTAGCAAGCACAAGCCCCTGAGTTTGATCCCTGGCACTAATAAATGCATAGATATGTACCTACCAAGTCAGTCATTCCAACTGGAGTCATTGGCTTTGACTGAAGGCACAGAGTCCCTTTTGCTCTCCTGAGAATACCTGCTACCTTTTCTGTAATCCAGCCTGTCAGCATTCTTGAACACTCACTTTGCTCTGTTCTAAGCACTGAGCCAGGTGCTCTGAGACACCCCAGTAATAGCCAAGACCCTGTCTGCGAGGTGCAGACTGTTGAGCAGTATGGTGAAATGGAGGTTACTCTGAGTTGTGGCTTAAGAAATTCATGCTTTCTCTGCCCAAATTTGCTGTGTAATTTTGGGCTAGTGACTATCACTCTCTGGACATTAGCTACTCATCTAAAGCATGAAGGCAGTAGTTGACAATTCCCTAAAATTCTCTCCTACATTAATGTGCTACATCTTTGTGTACAAATAATGTAAGCATAGTTGATGCTATGTCTAGTCAAACTAAACTGCTTCAGGGTTATTTATCCAACCAATATTTGTCAAGAGTCTCCTCTGTTCCGGTTGTTGGAGACACAGCAATGGGGAGAAAAAAGTCAAAAATACACTCTTGACACTTACATTTTGGCAAGGGATAACAGATAAAAAATCTTTGTAAGATATACAGTGCATCCTCATTATCTCCAGATACTGTATTAGAAAATTTTCTTCCCTGATAAAAGTTATTTGTAATTCCCGAGTCAATACATGTGACATTTCATAGACATTTACAGACATGTGCAAAGCTGTGAAAAATTTCAGTGCAGCCCTGCACGTGCTCCCGGCTGGAGGTGAACAAAGCGATATGTGGCCTCTTGTTTCTGTTGCCATCCTCTAAACAAGGACCTTTGTGATTGATTTAGAGGCATATTTTTCCCATTTGTGTGCTTTTCATTGGTGGCTTTACTACTTAAAATTGCCCCCAAACATAGTGCTAAAGTGCTACCTAGTGTTCCCATGCACTAGAAGACCATGCAGTGCCTTTAGGAGAAAATATGTGTTAGATAATGTTGTTCAGCAGGAGTTACAGTGCTGTTGGCCCTGTGTTCAGTGCTCATGAACCACTACATATTAAATAAAAGGTATTCACACAAAAAGACAACAAACAAGGTCATGTACTGATTGGCTTATATATTGTGGCCAGATGCCTGAAGGAACCTATTCTTGTGTTTTCCCAAAAAGCAGTGGCTCAGGAATTGCTGACAGTATGTGATGGCTTTGCTGAGAATAACAGGAACAGACTATACAGTATGCCAGATTGTGGTTAGGGCTATAGAAACAGCAGACAGGAAAGCAAGTGTTTTAGTTACTTTTCTCTCGTTGTTGGGATAGAATACTCGACACCCAAAGTTAGGGGAAGAAAGGTTTATTAGCTCACAGTCTGCAGAGGTTTCAGTCTATAGTCCACTGGGTCTGAGGCAGGGCCGGTGTGGCAGACCGGCAGCAGGCTGGCCGCAAAGTCAGGTGAGGAAAATGCAAGGAATGTATGCAAATAAGCAATGCAAACAAGCAGCTAGTTAGCTTCTTCCTGTATCTTTTATCTAGGCTACCTGCCCCCAGGGCGGCCCACACTCCCATCCCCAGTCTCAGTCTCACATCCTTGATCCCAGCAGAACAATGCTAAACCGATCAATGGATCAATTTAGTAATCACACACTCTAGATCCAGCTATCTCTTACCACATGAGGCTTTGGGGGAACATCTAGACACAAACCATAACAGCAAGAAAGGATGCCTGTATTTTGAAAGGGTGTTAGAAGTGTGTTCTAGGCAGAGGAAAGGTCACCAACGAGAACTCCACAGGAGGAGAGGGCTTTTTGTGTTTGAGGAGCTGCCCAAGGCTGGTGTGGCTGGCTGGGACAGTAGGGGAGGATGAGAAATTAGGGGGTGTCATGCCTTGTGGGTCTTTGCAAAGAACAGCTTCATTCTAAATTAAGTGGGGACTTCTAGAGGAAGGGTTAGTTTTAACAGGGTCCCTCTGGTTGGGGTGTTAAGGACAGATTAGCAGGGAGAGGAAGAGGGAAGGAGGATGAGAGAGGAGGCTGTTGGTAATGTGAGCCTGCAGGAGCTGCCAGTGAATCTTGAACAGCAGACCTGCACAGTCACTTCCAGCTTCCTCCCCAGCAGAGGTTGCTGTGAGTTTGAGACGTTCTTTCTTGTTGCAAAAGTCCTTGAACCTGAGCAGTAAATTATCCTCAAAGTTCCATTAGCGCACCTTGGCACAGTTCTCTCCTCCGACGCCCTATGCCATGTTCCTCCTGAGAAGTGGCTATAAATAACCCAAGATTCTGCTCTCATCAGGGAAACAGTGCCTGGAGTCGCCTTCCGGACACATTAATAACCACCTCCTCTGTGCCCCCAAATTAATCTTGTTATGAGGCAGCTTTGCTATGGATATCTCCTAATCATCATTTGATCCCAGTGCTCAAATGTTCTTCTATTCACAGGGCTGAGCTTTTCCTTAGTGTTCTCAAAGGGGCACAGGGCTCCACTGAAATTCCAGCCAAACACCTTTTCCAGATAAACCCATTGCAGTGATATATGGAGACTGTGTTTTTCATGTAATTATTTAAATTCATCTTTGTGAACTGATCTGTGATCTCATGTAACTTGGACAAATTTTGTGCAAAATCCTTGAAGGAGAAAGCAAGAGATCTGAATTCATTTCATTAGCTCCTTGGAGGTAGCAGGGGAAAGGAAGAGGGATTTTTTGAGCACATACTTTGTTCATTCACTCATTCATTCACTCATACATACAATAATTATCAAACAGCTACTACATGCTAGTTATTGTTTTAGTTCTGGAGACAAAGCTGAGTGCAAAAGATGTACCCAAGACAGATATATTGATCACTGAAAAAAACAACAGACTGATGTATTAGTTCAGCATGGACTGTATATCAGAGTATGTTCAAAACTTCATCTTGGTGCCTACTAGTTGTGTGAAATTGGCAAATCATTTAACCACTCTGTCTCTCAGCTTCATTACCTGTAAAACAGGAGATAATAAAAATACTTGCATTGTAACTCATTTAATTAAATTAGTGTTTAATGTGTTTGGTATGAGTCTGTTCAATTGTGCTTGGTATGGGAAGGGAACAGACATATTCTAAAGAGGAAATTAGAGAGACCTGAGGGGGCTTAAAGGGGGGCTGGCCTAGTATAGGCAGTCTTAATGCTTTCTTTGCAAGAGCTCATTTCACATAAATTACTGCACAATATCTAGAACTGACCATATTTCCTTTTTTTTTCTTCCCTCCCTCTCCCTTCCTTTAAGCTCTCCCTTCTTTTATTTATTTTGCAAATGAAGAATCTGAGAACCAGCAGTGTTAGCTTGTTTCTCACTAAGAGTGAGATCTGGGTAGTAGAGTGAGAAATTGAACCTAAATAGGTTTGATTCCAAAATCTCCCTTTTCTCTGTCTAACTAAACTCTGGAGCCTAGAGAGGCAGATAGCTATTTTGCCCCTAAGAACAAAATGCCCTGCTCCTCACTCTACCTAAATAGTGCTGGGAACAAAGGTGTACAGAAAAAGAAAAATGTAGTACCAGTTTAGTAGGCAGAGTTACCTAAAATGGTTAAGATGTGTTTTCCCCAGTTTTGTGGAGGAAAAAACAAAAACTAAAACCTGAGGAACTCACTGCCTCCACAGAGAGTCCATCTTATTGGCAGATCTCTTAGTTTGTCTGAGACACCTGCTACACAAGCTAATACGCTCTGGCTTGCTTATCTTCAAACTAATTTGACTTCTTTTTCATTCAGAATTGTTATTCTCATTCAGCCCTCACCTGCTCTTGTTTTCCTGGTTTTTAAAGGACCTACCAAATTTTCTTGGGCTTAGGTGAAATAATTTGTTTCCTTTCTTCCATTATTTTTTAAAGGAACGCTCATAAGGAGGTTATACCATTTTTATTCATCATCAAAGTAACTCCGTATTTGAGATTCAGGTACCTCAGTTTCCTTATATAGAGAATAGGTATAGTATTATCATTTACTTCGTAGAGTTTTGGGGAAGAGGAAATAAAATACAGTGGTCAATGTGGGGCACAGAGTAGGTGTTCAAGAAAGGTGTAGTCAGAGGTTTGCAACCAGAAGTGATTTTGTCCCCAGAGACTATTGAGCAATAATGGGGAACATTTTTGATTGTCATAATTGATAGAGGGGCGTGTTTGGCTCTAGTATATGGGGCAGGGATGCAGCTGATTAGTCCAGAATGCACAGAACAGCAGCCATAACAAAAGAGAACCAGACCCAAAATATCAATAGGGACTGAGACTGAGGAACTGCTCTAGTCAACAGTCTGAACACAGCCTCCTTCTCCTTCTTTTGGGACCTGAGCTTCCTGTGGACAGTTGTCCCCATGTGACAGAGGCAACTTTCAGAAGAGAAGCGAGGCAGGCTGGCTTGGTGAAGCCTTACACTTACTAAAAAAAAGACTGTTAAAAAATGAAGTTTATGAAATCCCATTACTCTGAAGCACGCTGGGCTCTGCAGCCGCCTGAGCCTGAGTTTCTAAAGCCAACCTTGGTTCAACTAACAGCCTCATTGGTTGTGATCTTGAGCAAGTTATTGCTACTCTTATCCTCACTTTATCCAGTTACAGAATGGTAATAATAATGTGTTTACACCCTCAGGCTGTTACAGGGATGAAATGAGTGAAGGCAACAAAAATACTTGGCACAACACTGGGCATTTTAGAGTGTGCACAGCCACTAGCTACTACATTTTAGTGGTTGCTGCTTCTTAAACGGCATCATGATGCCTGCCTTTCCCACCTGTGTCAAGGCATAAAAGTATAAAGGGAACATAGATGGGAGAAATTCCCCCCTCCGAAAGTCAAAGGGAATCATAAATGTAAAGATGCTGTTAATATTAATTTATGGGATGGCGAGGAGCAGCATGGGAGACTCCCTCTGGTGAGGAGTTCATGAATTTTAAGAGCACAGAACCAACTCCCCATAGAGCCAAACCTTGTGCTTTCCATTTCTTTGCAGAGGTGAATACCAGGCCTCTAACTTCAAGGAGTCTACATCTTATTTTCTGACTACTTCACTTATTCCACTACAATTGATTTTTCATCTCATAGCAGAAAAAAGAAAAAACCCACAAAGCAAAAGCAAAACATGTCCCCATCCCTTTACCAATGGTATTTCATTTGACCTGATCATTCAGAACAACAGTATGCATCCCTTTACTGTGTGTCTGCATACAGCAATTGTTGTGCCTGCATATTACATGTGCATGTAGTGATTGTGTGTGTGTTATGTGTCTCTAAATAATTATGCACTCGCGTATATGTCCATGTATGTGTCCACAATTGTGGTTTTGTGTCCCATATCTTCATATGTATACTTATCTCAGGATATATAGGTAAGCCTATATGTAAGTTAAAACATATGTATGTGTACAGTGGCTGCATGTTTTTTGTCTCTGTGTACATGCATAGGTATGTTTGTGCACTAGGGCAGAGATACAGCAGTTTTGCATTTGTATTTGTAAGCATAAAAGTATAATAACTATCTACTGGTTGGCAAGTGTCATATAAGTGTGTTGAACTGCGTAAGAATAATCGTGTGTTTTTAGTCACGTGTGATTATTTGTGCAAGTGCTTAAGGCTATTGAATATAAATCCATGTTGGTGTATGTGTGTGTTTTAGTGAATATGATCTATGGCTGTACATCTAATCCATTTGTATGTGTTTGTAGGTGTGTGTGTGTGTGTGCATATACGTGTGTGTGTGTGTGTGTGTGTGTGTGTGTAAGAGGGAAAGAGGAACAGAGATCCCCCATGGATTTGTATCATTGTGCCTGTTAGTTCTTTGACTGTGTTCTCCGCATGTGTCAACTTGGAAAAGGCAGAAGGACAGGGACCGTATAAACTTAGAGAGCAGAGTTGTTAGTCACAAGTTCCTCCTCACCCTTTCACGGTGAACACTTACTGGTTTATTTAAAAATTTGAGTGTTTTTAGAAAGTAGGCAAGAATCTATTTTCAAAAGCTTCCTTGTGTATCTGACATCCTGAGGAAGGCCTGGATTCAGAGAGACCAAACTGTCACCCAGGCTCCCTCTGTTTACATTCAGAGGAACTGCAGATCCAGAGAACATGCCAGAGAACCCTGGCTTAGCTGTGTGCTTGCTGATCCATGCTTAAGGGTTGCCACATGGATGCTTTTGAAAATGACGATGAAGACATTTTACTTGTGCTGGAAAGAAAAGCCAGTGAATTTTGACTCTGTGGCTTCTGAAAGTGCAAATCATAGAAGGTCTGAGCTATAAAGGGGCTTGCACATCGTGTAGTTTAACTTCTTGCTGCATGGATGAGGAAATCTGGGCTCAGGATAGGAGAGCTTCTAGGAGCTGGAGATCCAGCTATGGATCTAAGATGGGCAGAGTTCCCCTGGAGTTTAAAATCTAGCCAAGGACATGTGAATACCTCTTGCTTCTTCTCTTTTAACCACACTGCTTTCTTCTATGTCTAAGCTCTTCCCTGCCTTGGAGGCTTAGTACTTGCTGTTCTCTTTTCCTGGAATACTCTAGAACTTCTTGTGGTTTGTTCCTTCTCATCATTCTCAGCTATAATATTAATCCTTTGGTGGGGGGGTCTTCCTTAAGTGAGATATGATCAAAATATATTTTGAATGTTTAAATAAAAAATTTTTAAAAGTTGAAGTAAAAGGCATGTTGCCATGAATCTCCCTCAAAATACTTCCCCACATTGCAAATATACTTGTCCCATTGTTCTTGCAACCTTCTGAAGTAATTCTGGAAGTTCTTTTTCATGAGTGTCTTTTTCGTGACTGCTTTGATGTTCTGAATCCATTCAAAATGCTTATGGCAATTTCTGTCAAATAAAAACGTGACAATGTGTCCTCATTCACCTTATTTACTGGATCTGGCACAATACAACTTCTGGCTCTTTCAGTGACCTTGAAAGGTAAATGTTTTGAATTGATTCAGGATATCAGGGCAGCCACCACAGTGCAACTAATGACACTCATGAAAGAGGACTTCCAGTACTCGTGCAGAAGGTGGCAAGAATGATGGGATAAGTGCATTTGAACTGAAGGAGATTAATGGCAGTGTGTCCTTTACTGTAATAAATTGTTTTTAATTTAAACCTTCATCACGGTTTCTGATCACTTCTTGTATATGCACCATCTACAATAATCCTCACTCTCCCAGTCATTTCCTAGAAGATCACTGTTGTCTTCTTTTTCTGTGATGGTTAATTTTATGTGTCAATTTAACTGGCCTAAAGGGTGCCAAGATAGTTGATAAAGCATTATTTTTGGATATGTCTGTGAGATTATTCAAGAAAAATTAGAACTTGAAGCTGTAGCCTGAGTAAAGAAGATCCCTCTCATCCATGTGGGTGGGCCTCACACAGTCCACTGAGGGCCTGAGTAGAACAAAAATGCAAAAGTGTGACTTCTCTCTCTTCTTAGCTAGGACACTGACTCACTCCTGCCCTTGGATATCAGAATGCTTCATTCTTAGGTCCGTATACTTAGGCTGAATTACATCTCGTATTTTCCTTGTTTTTCAGTTTGCAGCTGGCATGCCATGGGACTTCTCAACCTCTATGAATCTGTGAGCCAGTTCTCATAATAAATCTCTTACACACACACACAGCACACACACACATATCTTTACCTATATATAGATATATGTATATATCCTATTAGGATAAGATACTTTGGCATAGAAAGCCAGGGTTCTACACAAAGGAACTTATATTCTGCTTGGAAAACAGGACACATGCCAGGATTATTTCAGCTATAAGTGGCAATGTCTATCAGTAAAAAGGAGGGTTTATTGGGACATACAGCTGGAAAGTCCGTAGGCCGAGGTGTGAAAGAAAAATTGATGGTGGTGTTTTTTGGGCCTCCTTCCTACACCTCTAAATGAGGTTCCATTGGAGTGACAGGTAAAGTAGTCATTGGCAGCCCTGATCTTCCATTCTGACAAGAAATCTCTCTCTCTCTCTCTCTCTCTCTCTCTCTCTCTCTCTCTCTCTCCCCCTCCCTCCCTCCTCTCTCCAAATTAAACATTCCAGTAAGAAATCTGACTCATTTAGCTTATGTCACCTGTTCTTCCATGAACCAATCATTGTAGCCCCTTGAATGGCCTACTCTGATTGGTCAGACTTGGATAAATTGTGGTAGTGGAGGTGGACCAGCTTCATGGAACCCTCATGGGAAGTTCCAATATAAAAGAAGAGAGATGGGACCCTGGGAAGGTCAGAACTCCAGATGCCCATAGGACAGGCCACAGCATGAGAGAAGTTCCTCAGTGCTGGACTGCTGGCTCCTCCCAGGTGAGATAGGTGGCACCATGCAAAGATAGAAAGTAGACTAGAACAGCAGCAGTGTTTGAAACAATGACTGCTTCCAGGATTGTATTTTTCATTTTCAGGGAGGGAAAGGGAGGATTTATTCAACCAACTGCACGTCTCTACTGCCAATGTAAGAGCTAAGCCCAGAGACCTCCATGGAAAAATCACTGCTTGTTTTAGCCCACTGGCTCTGAGAGTTATTTGTCCCTTTGCTCCTTGACCCTGGGTCTTCTGTGAGGAATTGTTACTCAGCTGGATGCTAGTATTCCTCTCCACTGCTTTGCTATGTTCAAAGGGATACTTGTCCTCTTCCTCACAGAAAGACCACTCGGTGAACCTGGAAGTACAGCAGCATGGATTCAAGTAAATCTCCAATCAAATTCTAGTTGGACCATTTCCAGTTGTGTGGTTTTGGGCAAATTATTCAGCTTCTCTGGCTTCTTTTTTCCCTCGATAGTAAAAAGTAGGTAGCTGTCACTCATATTGCAGAATTACTGTGAAGATGAAATTGGAAAATGTGTGGAAAGTACATGGCATGGAGCTTGGCAGTAACTAAGCTTTTAACAAATGGTAGATCTCTTGTTATTCTGATGAGGAGAAAAATAAGGATGACAATGATAATATGAAACTATTGACCTTCTTGGTCTTCTATTCTGAAAGGCCTCAAACTCACTTCTGAAAAGGTCGCTACTCCAAAATTTTCTTGGCTCTTTTGACTAACTCATGGGTGAAGGAACTCCCAGCTAGGGTATTAATTGATCAGCCAAGGTTGCATCTTGTTGTTCTGCTGTGCAACCTTCTTGGGAGACTGTTTGAGCCTCAGTGATAGAGAGAGAATAGGGAGTGTGCCCGGGGATGCTCTTGAAGGAGCAGAACTGTAGTATGAAGATCAAGGTCAAGATCTGGGGTCAAAGCCCAGTTTTCCCCTGACAGTTTGGGTGGCCTTAGTTCACCTAACTTCCCTGAACCGTAGTTTACTCCACTGTAAAAAGGGGCTCATAATGAACATACATCATAGTGCTGAAAAGAGAATTTATTAATTTTATCTCATGTTTATGACATACAATGTTTATATTCAGTGAAGTTATTAGGTTCCTGCACATGGCATATTTTAATTCAGCTTATTTTCCCTTCCCCTCCCTCTCTCCTCTCTCCAACATTCTCTTGGACCACTTCCTTTTTGGAAGAGCTGTATCCCCTTGTCTCCTATCTGTTCTTTACTGTGCTCTTTGTACTTTGCCTTACTCAAATAAGAGATACTATATGGTATTTAAGCTTATGTGACTGATTTATTTCACTCAAATTTATATTTTCCAGGTGCATCCATTTTCCTACAAATGCTTCAAATTTGTCCTACTAGCTGAGTTGTATTTCAGTATGTAAAGCTACTACATTTTCTTTATCCAAACATCTGTCATTGAGTATACAGGCTGCTTCCAAGATTTAGCTATTACGAATCCCCAAGATGATTATACACTGCATATACTGCAAACAAGTACCAATTTAAAAAAGATTAAATGAAACAAAAAAAGAAGAGCAAATTTAATTCAATGCAATTATGCAAAACATGTTGAATACCTTCAATGTGCAGGGGGTTATTCAAATGTCACTCTGATAGCCTGTCTTCAGAGTCTTCCATGACCAGCAGAGGGGAGCAGAGTAGGCTCCCCTCCACTGTAAAAGTCTGTATCATAACGAAGCTTCATTTAATGTACACCATATTGTATTCTAATCATCATTGGTCTGAGTCACCCACCCACCCACTGATAGCAGTGTTCTCAACGAAGGCAGAGACCTCACCTCCTCTGCATCTCCTAAAGCACCTAGCAGAATGCAGGAATTCAAACAATGTTTGTGGAATGAATAAATGGGCAAAATTTGGAAATCACTGTGCTGTGGTGAGATGGCTAAGCCAGAGGTTTGGAATTAGGCAGACCTATGTTAAAATTACTATTAGAGATGCTAAACTGGTACATTGCAAAACCAGTTGGAGTACGTTGCACAACCTACTGTTGGAGTTTACTTATGCCATTGTTTAACAGAAGCTACCTGACAATGAAGTCTCCTAGGGACAAAGAGATAGAGACATCTTCAGTGACACCACTTGAACCCCAGTATCACCATGTTGAAAGCCAGAGTACTCGGATTTTCACTTTGTCAGCCAATGAATCACATTTTGAGTTGAGTTGGTTACTTTGATTTAAGCAACTTCATTGGTACAACTTGCAGCCTAATTGATACACATGTGCATTTTGCTGTCTTTGATGGGAAAAGGGCCAGAAAAGAAAGGATAGGCCATTCTGCCTAGAGCAGAGGTCCATACTTATTCTTTGTGAGTTCCACAATCAGATTTTAACTCATGTTTGGCTTAGGAATGGGCAGCAGAATGATAGTTCTGAGCTCAACTCCCTGATTTACTACCTAGGACTGCGTGATTTGGGCTGGGTTACTTATCTTCTTTCAACCTTGGTTTCCTTGCCTATTCAATGAGGATGGTGTTATATGACTTACAGAGGCTTTACAGTGATTAAATGGCAAGATGTTCTATGAAAGCTCAGTGCCTGATACATGGTGAGCCCTCATCCTTTGTGTCTGAGCAGTCACTTCATCTCATGGCTTCCCAGAGCTTCTGTAACAAACTACAACAAGTTCAGTAGATTAAAACAATAAAGGCTTTTCTTAGAGTTCTGGAGACTAGAAGTCAGAAATGAGGTACCAACAGGGTCATACTCCCGCTGAAAGCTCTAGGGAGAAACCTCAACTTGTTTAGCGTCTGCTGACTCCAGTGCTCCTTGGTTTATGGCAGAATTACTCCAACATTCATTTCTGTCCTCATAATGGTCCTCTTCTTTGTCTCTCAGTGTCCTTTTCTGTCTCACATAAGCCTATTCATTAGCATTAAGGCCCACCCTAATCTAGTATGATATCATCTCAATTCTTACTTTAATTACACCTGTGAAGACCCTCTTTCTAAATAAGGGCACATCCTTAGGTTCTGGATAGACATAAATTTGGGAGTCACTCTTTGACCCAGTATACCTCATAGCCTGAAAGTCCTGCTACTGTGCTGAGTGTTCTCTTGACCTATATTCTGAGTTCATCATCTTTTTGTGTAACTGATACACTCACAGATATAAACTCTGAATCATCCACCCTACCTTACAAGATCTCCCTTCTTAATGGAAATTAGATGGTAGTTGAGCTCTTACAAACTTCATGAACATTCAGCTTCAGAGTGGTATTAGTAGGAACAACACTTCATTTGACATCAGACATCTCATATGTCTTAGCTGTGTGCTTTGCAGTTATATAAGTAATTTACATTTTGAAGCCTTCTATTTCCTGCACTGTAAAATAGAGATTCTGATAATAAATTCCTGCTGATTCCATAGGACTGTCAAGAAGACCAAATGTTACATTGGAACTGAAAGAACTTTATAAACTGTTAAGTACTGAATTCAGTGAAAGGCCAGGGTACCCACTCTATGGGCTATGTAAGGATTGGTGGGCTTCCTAATAGTTTTTAAAGATCTTAATTTAAAATTCTTTATGTCAATCTCCATTCTCCAACTCATTGTGTATTACATCTCTCCATCTTCCTCGTTTATTTTGTTTTCTTGGATTCTGGAGCCACTACTGTTTATTGCTCTTGGAGAAGAAATTATTATATTTGGAGCCAAGAACTTTTGTGCTTCAGGCAGCATCACTGGAGTCTGAATCCAGTGGCATGAGATGGCTCTTGGCTTCTTCTGCTCCAGCCAGCAGGAAAAACACAGGTGCATAATTCCAATAAAGAAAAATAACAAACTGCTTGTATCCTCTGAGTCTTTCATTGATTTTGCCTCCTAAAGATGCCTGAGGGATGTGAATGCCCTGGCTGAAACTTTATTTGGCAGCCAAACCTGGCTGGTGGTGATGAACACCTTTAGGCTCGCTACCACTATCCTTTAGTCAGCTCAGATTTTTTGACTGGAGTTGAAAGCCACAGTATTGGAAAGAGGTGTCAAAAAAAGACTTGGAGGGCTGGGGATTTAGCTCAGTGATTAGAGTGCTTGCCTTGCAAGCACAAGGGCCTGAGTTCGATCCCCGGCACCACAAAAAAAATTAAATAAAATAAAAAAATAAAAAAAATAAAAAAAAGACTTGGAGGAACTGGTAAAAGTAGAAGACAGTGAAGAAATGTATTTTAATAAAAACATCAAGAACAGTATTATAATGCATAGAAACTGATCACTCACTTTGACCAGGCAGTGTGACTGACACTTTATAATCTCAGTGCTCATTGCAAGACTATCATTATTCTCAATTTAAAGATGAAAAATGTCTTACTTTGGGTTTCTACAGAAGAAAATCCCAGGACAAGGAGTTAAGTCAAATGCTTTGGAGATGATCAAGAAAAATTAATAGGTCAATGGGGAGGGGGACTGTAAAGGAAAAGCAGGAATAAAATGTCTCCTTTAAACTCTTTACTGCTGAGAACACCTGAAACTTCACCCCACTGGGAAAGTCTCTGAGAAGCAGGGTAGGTGTCCTTGGGGTGACTCTCAGATGGGAAAGGGAGTGGGGGTATTCATACACCACCTCCCAATAGGAACACTTATTCTCTGACACCTCTGGCGTGCCACATAGAAAGAAAAGCACTTTAGTTGCCAAGGAAAGTCCCCCAAGCTTGAAGGTGAAGTTATAAGTCTGGCTAGTATTCACTGAGATTGTAAGTGTGAGGGCACTAAGAGTATGTGCTGTAAGGAGTTAGTGTGTGTGTATGTATGTGTGAATGTGTGTGCATGCATTGTTTGTATATATAAACATATCATATATGTAAATGTACATACATAGATACATACGTAAGTATATATATATATACAACAGCCATTGAGTTGAGAAAATAATTTAAGCATTAGATTAAAAGCAAAACTAAAAAGTACTTAAACTGTCATTCAGGCCAGTTGTCACATGACCCTCCAACATCACTAGAATGCTTTGCTGGCTTTAGTCTTAACAGGTGATCTCTTCTAATCCCGTGAAGATGGCAAACACCCTCAGATAACATTTGGACTCACATTTAGAGCAGACTTCTTGTTGAGTGATCAACTTCCAAAGTTCTGTCAAAGTTCTGTCCTTGCAATTAACTCATTGGAGTCATCTTCTTTCTCAGTGTGAGTCAACAGCCTTTTCTTATCATCCTTGTACACATTTCACATCCAATGGTATTTTTAATCCACAAAAGATTGTGTTATTAAGGTTTTGTGTGGAGTTGTGATTGCCATCCTTGGAACTGAAGATGCAATCAGGGGAGAGAATTAATGCCTCATAATTCAATGAATGGATGTGCTTCTGTGGTAATTTCTTCAGTAATTACTTGTGTAAACTCTGTGTTTCTGTAATTGAAACTCTACAGTGTGGGGGTAATTTATCAAAATCTGTAGTTTATGATAGCTTTTCCGTGTTGTTTCCTGGTTTCTCTGCTTGTCCTCATTAGAATATCCCCCCAACCAGCACTCCAGTCCGTCATCACCATTCAGACTAGGAGGTAAAAACATACCCTGCACTTGGGAAGAAAGTTTCCTATAGACCTGACAGAAACTTAAAGCCCATTTTCCAAAGGACACAATTGTTATTGTTGTTTTCAATGTGTGTTTTCAGGCAGTCTCTAGGATGTGATTTATGAAATGGTTTTCAAGAGATTGTCTACTTCAAGTGTCTAGATAATAACACCATTTTTCTCTGGTGGTCACCAACTATCGTAAGTGTACCTCACATTTATAAAAGCTTGGGAGTGAGGCAAGAACTGGGACACATGATTTGCTAGCAGAGGACCCTCAGCCACAGAGCCATTTGAGAGAAAAGCCTTGCCTCCTGACCTGACAAATTGCCATAGGACAATGGAAGGGGTCCCTTCTAAGCACATGCCAAAGCCATCCCAGGAAATATTCGTGAGCTGTCTGTGGTCCTGCCCACTGTTGATTCTCCACTAGATCATGGGTAACAAGCAAAGTAGTTGTGACATGTGAAGGACCCTATTGTCAAAGTATTGAAATAAACTTTACAGAAACTTCCATAATCTAACATTTTAAAACAAAATTTACTTAAATTTACAAAATTTACTTATGAAAATTTGATTATTTTCATAATCAAAATTAAAGAAAAGAAACGACATTTTCTCTTACCACTAAAAGATAACCTACTGTTAGTTTAAGCTTTTTCTCTGCATAGTTTTTATGTTAATTGATATCATCTTATATTATATTTCATCTGTAATTTTCCCACAGCATTCAAAATAACCCAAACCATAGTTTTATTTTTTTCTTTGGCATTTTTAAAGTATAATTTAAGTGTGTTAAAATTCACCCTTTTGGTGTATGGTCTCTTGAATTTTGATAAATTTGTACAACCACTATAGTCAAGATATATAACACAGTTCTATTGCCACCAAAAATTCCCCCATAAACTTTGTGATGAGTTTCTCTTGCTACCCCAGTCCCTGGTAATCACAGATCTTATTTCTGTCCCTCTAGAAAAATAACAGTTAATGACTGCACATCATTTTACAGTGAGTGGATATACCATAATTTTATGAACATCTCATTCCTGTAGGACATAATTTATTCTAATATTATGAATTATAGGTAATACAGTAATCAACATTTTGTGCATATGTATTTTCCAGGATGTTTTAATTACTTATTATGGTATTATAGAAGTGGGATTGATAAATAAGAGATTACAAAAAATTTTAAGCTTGGCTCTAGGACCAGATACCAAATAAATATACTCGATGCCAGAAGTCCTGAAGAACTATTTGTAAAAACACTACAGTATAGAGGGAAGTACATGGAATTTGGTATAGGAGAACACTAGAATTGGATCCCAGGATTTCTGACAAATCATTATTTTTTTTAATCTTTGATAAGTTTTCAATGGCCATAGACAAAAACACAGAAGTTTTAGGTCGTTGTTTACTTTATGCCTATTTCCATACCAAATCCTGATCTACATCTGTGTCTCTATGGCTATATATCTATATGGATGGTGTAATCTATATGCCTTGCACACGGTTTGGACTTCTTGCATGGTTCCTACATTTGCATGTGTGTCCTCTTTTCCAAAATACCTCCCTACACCTGCACTATCGTCTTATCTGCTAACCTTCTTAACTACTCCTCAGTGCTGAGATGGGCTGGGTCCCCCTGCTTGCATTTCCATAGTACTTCTGCCTGTCTCTGTGTTAGGATTTGTTCATTTGTATCCAACAATTACATATTGAGAGTCTGCACTGTTCTAGGTGTTATGAACATGGTGGTCAGTGAGAAAGACAAAAATTGCTATCAAATAGAAAATGCCATTCTTTTAGGGGAGGAGATGATTTTGGAGCAGAGGCACGGATAATGAAAAGGAGTAGCTGCAGGGATATGTACGTGAGAAGATCTTCAGGCAGATGTAAAAAAGAAATACAAAGTATATTAGAGTGAAGGTGCTTGGTTTATTTGAGGACCAAGAGAAAGACCAAGGAGCTAGTGTCTAGTGAGTAAGAAGAAAAGTTGTTGATAATTAAGCTGGAAAGGAGAACACATTCGGATCATTTAAGATTTTCAGGCTAATGATAAATGAACCTGCTGTAAATAGGGAGGGAGGGTGCAGAGGGGAGGGGAGGAAAGGGGGGAGAACCAAGATACATCATGTATAGGTACAGAATTAATGTAATGAATGTGACCATTGTATGTAGAATGTACCAATACATGTTCTTGGTTTAAAATAAAAAAAAAAAGAAAAAAAAATAAATGACGTACATCACAATAAAAAAAAAAAAAAAGATTTTCAGGCTATGATGCAGAGTGTGGATTTTATTGCAAATATTATAGAACGATGAGAAAATTTCAATTAAGAACCTGATAAGATATGACTGATATTTTAAGAAGTTATATTTCTGCCTTTTGGATGCAGAAGAGGGAATATTATGGGAGAAAGTCTACCAAATAGGCGATCGTAGAAGCCATTTAGGCTTGAATGGTGGCTTAGAGCAGGGCTCATCAAACTCTTCCTATAATGATGCAAATAATAAATTTCTCTCACATCCACCAAGTTCTGCCATGGTAGCATGAATATAGTTGTAGATAATACGAAAATAAATTAGGGTGGTAATTTTCCAATGAACCTTTATAATGATAGGTTGCAAGCTGGATTTTTGGTTTGCAGGTCATAGTTTGTGGACCCCTGACTTATATATGAGTTATAATGGAAGTAGTGTTTAGTGCTTAGATTTACCATCTATTTTTGACATGGAACAGGTTCGATCAGACAAATCAGTAGTTCTGCTTGCCCTAAGAAGTTTAAGATGTCCATTCGATGTGTGCATGAAGATTTTGAGTCAATAAATGGAGTGTTGAGTGAAGAGAATATTGTGAAAATGTTGGCTAGTGGTATCAATTCTGAGATCATCAGCACATATGATATTTAAAATACTAACAGTGAATATAGTTACTTAGAAAAAGAATTTAGATGGGAAAGAGAGGAGACTGGAGAGGGGAGAGACCAGACTAATGACAGCCTTGGAGCATTTCTGCATTTGGAATTTGTTCTATGAGGAAGATCCCAAAAGAGACTCAAGAGGAGCCTCTAACAGGAAAGAGCATGGTATCTTCAAAGTCAGGTGAAGACAGTGTTTTTTCTTTCTTTCTTTTTTCAGTACTAGGGATTGAAGACAGTGTTTTTTCTTTCTTTCTTTTTTCAGTACTAGGGATTGAACCCAGGATCTTTACACTGTACTATGCCCCAGCCTTTTTTAATTTGTATTTTTTTTTTTTTTGAGACAGGGTCTCGCTAAGTTGCTAAGCTGCTCAGGCTGTGGTCAGCCTTGTGATCCTCCTGCCTCACCCGGCGTGCTGGGATTTCAGGTGAGTGCACCATGCCTGGATGAAAGATACTGTTTTGCCAGAAGGAGAATTGGTCAAGTGTGTCAGAGATTGGTAGGAATTCTTACAAGAGGATTGAGAATTCACCATTAATTTCTGAAACATGGAAGGCATTATTGCCATTTACAAGAATAGATTCTGTGAAATGGTGGGGAAAAATAACACAGGAAAATAGTTAGAATAAGCCTATAATATGGGATGTTTAACTATAAATTGGGGAAAAAAAGTGGTGGTGGATGGAAGGAGATGTGGTATCAAGGAAAATGTTAAGAATGAATTTCCATAGCATGTCTATATGCTTGTGGGAATGATCCACAAGGACGGGAAAACTGATGTGAAGAAGTTAATGGACAATTGATGCCCTCGTGGAAACAAGATGGTTTGTAAACATGAAGGAGTTCCCCTTCGATATGGGATCCATTCTGTATAACAGAAGATTCCAAATTAGTACAAATGATTGGACACTTTATGGTGGGGTGGGATGGTGGCGATGTTTATATAAATGCTTCTACTTTCTCTGGGGAATGAGAGAAAGTTCACCCGTTATTTAGGGATAAAAGAAGAGAAACTGGCAGCTGGGACAGGAGATTTTAAGTAGTCTTCTTGGAAAAATTGAAAAACAAACACAATAGGATTTTTCCAGCAGGACTGTGGTCATAAGGTAAAGAGTTTAGTCCGCTTGGTTCATGTTTCCCTCAACCTTGTCGAGCTGTTAGCCTGCAGCCCAGAATAAATAATTTAGCCCTTGGCTCAAGAAATGAAATATGTGGGGAGGAGTTAAGAGAGTAAGAGTATCCCCCAAGTGATATGACCTAGTGCTTGATCATGAGTCTTTACGGTATGAAGAAGAAAGTAAGAATGGACGAGAGATGATCGATAGTGAGGTAGTGATAGAGACCTACGGATTAGAGGTCACACCGGTGGAGGACAATTATTGATTAGGTGGTCTCACCAGAGGTCAGCTAGAAGGATAAGAGTCTATACACAAGAGGATTAAATGCTTAATTTTGGGGTCTTGAATCTCATGCACTCAAAGTTCTAGAGTGAAACCATGTAAATGAAGGGCTGAGATTGGGCAACAGAACAGATTTGTGGAGGTAGGAAGATGCAGAGATCCTAGGGGATGGGGTGGATATTGAAGCCACAGGGAAGTATCATAGGAATAATGGTGGGTAGGAAGACTGTGCCAGGTGCTAGAATTTTCTGTGAATGAGAGTGAGTAGCTGGGAGATCAATAAAGGCTAAAAAGAAGGAGCTCTAGATGGCCAAAATTTGGCATGGGCTTCAAAGGAGCTCAAATTTTGGAGGCAAGATGGAAAAGAAATGGCAATAAAGCAGCCGCATGAATTAATAAGGGCACTTTCTTGACTTTTGGCATGCAAGAAAAACAAATCGTTGGTCTCAGAAGATAGTCATATTTGGTGAAGAGAACACACACACACACACACACACACGTGGTCATGTGAGGCATAATAATCATTTGGTCAATGAAGAACTACTATTATATGATGGTGGTCCCACAAGATTATATCTTCTAGTGACCACATAGCTGTCTTAATTCGTATAAATACACTTTATAATATTCACACAATGATGCAATCTACAGATTGTGTTTCTTAGAACTTATCCTGTTAAGTGATGCACAACATATACATGTACATATATATGTATATATAATATTATTCCACTATACTGGTAAGAAAACTGAAGTTCAGTGGTATTTGGCAAGCATTCTGGATTCAATCCCAGACCTTCATGATTTTGGAACCTGTGTTCTGTTTCAGTACAATTCATGAATCTAAACACCACGCTCTAGCCTGCCTTGGCTTACTTCCTCCAGCTGTGTTTTCCCTGCCCTGGCCATACAGTGTCCTCCTACAAAAGTTATCATCTGAAGTTACTCAGAAGGTCCCAGGAATTTACAGCCTTGTCCAGGGCTGGGCTTGTCCTAGAATTCTTGAATTTTGTCTTCAAGGTGAACAACCTGTATGACAGGGAATTCACCCTTGACTTCTCCTCTATCCTAGATTCTATTCAGAGCAGAGATAAGTAGGTAATGACAGCTGGTTTTCATTCTCTAGGTGCTGACAGGGAGATAATGAGTCAAATTGGCCCTACTTATGAAATGAAGCTCTGCAAGAGAATTATCATCAGACGCCTTAGTGGGGAAAGCAGAGAAGGAGATTTAAATTAAAGTGATAACTGCAGTTTTGTTGGCATCCACACAGTCTTCTTCAGTCTTTCCTCTTCTTCATGCCATGTGTAAATGAGACAAAGCAGGCAATGGGTAGGTGGAAGCCGGGTGAAACAATGTTCCAGTGTTATGGCCACTCATCTTTCAAAGCTCCCATTCAGGCCTGTACCAATTGTTCTATGGTCCTTACAATAATCCCATAACATAGGCATTTCCCTCTCCCTGCCTCTATTTTACACACAGGCAGCTGAGTCACAGCATGATTATGCATCTTACCTGAGGTCACTCAAGCATAGCCTACTCCAAAATCATCTCCCTCTCCATGTTATGGTAGTCCCTCCTCAGGTAACCTATTCATGTGCGATGGTTTTGCTTAGCAGCTGAAGGGAAAAAGAGAGGCCATATCAAGAGATCAAATCAAATTTTTCTTGTGGACTCTAGTGTTTAGCTGTTGTGTTTTGATAATATTATCAGCTGTGTGACCTTTGAAAAATTACTTGATCTCTCTGAACCTCATTTTCTCCATCTGTAAGACTAGGATGATTATAACTTCTATCTTATAGGGCTATTTTGAAGATTAAATAATTTAAATTGGTAAGCACTTAAGACTGTGTCTGGAATATAGGGCGTTAGCTGTTATTTTTATAGTTGCTATTTTTTAATTTTTTTTATTTTTACCAAGAACATGTATTGGTACATTGTATACATAATGATCATAATCAACATGGTTATTTTGTACCTGTACATGATACATCTTGGTTTTCCCCCCTCTTCCAAAAAAAAGAGAGATAGTATTCAAAAGAGAGAGCTAGATAGGGAAAAAGGGGATAAATAAGAAGTTTAAAAGAAAAGTAAGATGAAAGGGGAAAAAATGGTAAAGTGTAGCTACACTTGTTGCTATTTTTTTTAATATTGTTAGTAGCGATCTGGCTAGTAGTGATGATGATGATGGCATCAATGGTAAGAGCTAATCATTTGTTGTGCCCTTATTGGGGTGCCAGAACTGGCTGTGACAAGTGATTTACATGTAGTTTCATATTTAACTCTCATCAGTTAGGACACTTTTAGATGCAATAACAGAAATTGCAACTCCAGCTGGTTTAAATGATAGGTCATTTATAACTGCCGGGCACAGGAAACCCAGACTAAGGCATGCGTGGGTGCAGGTTGATTAAAGGGATCAATGGTGATACACAGACCCACTCCTCTTTTCCTTTCTTCTCGGTTTTACTATGGTATCACCAAGAGTCTGGTCATAAAATGGGTGAAGTAATCCCCAGGGATCACATGAAACTCAGACGACATCCAGAAATGGAAAAGATCCTTGGAAGGAGGAAACTTTTTCCAGAAGCCCCCAGACAAGCTTCTGCTCTTATCACTTTGGCCAACATGGTGTCACATGGCTGTTCCTGAGCCAGGGGCTGGGTGGGTTTTTCCTCCACACCAGTCAGGTCACTGTTGGAGCTGAGATGAGATCAACCTGCCTGGGACAGATGCTGCCTGAAGAAAACCATGCTTCCGTGAAGGAGAAAGAAAAGGAAGTGATCTACTTTGTGTTGGTGTGCTATTTCTTTTGAACAGGGAAGGAAATTGAGGTCTAAAATGTTGAGTAATTTCACAGGATCATCAAATCACAAGTGGAATTGCAAACCCAATTGTGATCATAAAATGTTCTTTAGTGTGGTCTTTAAGGCCACACTAAAGTTTTATGGCTTATGGAAACAAAATGTGACCTTTTTATAGAACACATACTGTGTGCTAGTCACACATTACAAGAATCCTATTTAATTTCTTTAATTGATCCAATGAATTAGACACTTTATATCCACATAATAGTATTGTTGGGGGTAAACTGAGGTTTGGGTGGTTGACTGGAGGCCACTAACCTGACAAGAATCAAAGTCAAAATTTGAACCCAGGTCTGTCTGTCTCCAAAGTCTCAACTTTCCTACTATAATTTCTCCCCAAGTCAAATGTCTTTCCTCTGTTTGGGGGACTCATAGGAAGAAAAATCAAACTTTTAATGAGGATCCTGATGCATTTCAATTCAATGACCCAGTTACTTTTAATCGCTTTTATTTTAGAATGAGACACTTCCAAAGCACATGCCCCAGTGAACTTTTCCCTTTTTTGCGCTCAGAGTTCTGTGACCTTTTCTTCCCACCTGTGTTCAGTGAGAACTTTGAGGATGAAACATCTTAATTGGCTGCTCTGATGCCCCCTGGGTTGCATGGAGTTAGAAGCGAGGAGATGGCCTCTTTGGGTGATGTGATATCAGGCCTCCTCTTCTCCTTTAGCCGAGAGCAAGGGAAGAGGTGAGGAGACTATGATCACATGAAACCCAGGCCATGCCCAGCTCTCGGGTGGCATGCCCTTAGATGTCTCTCCTCTGTGTTTCCTAAGAGCTCTTCTAGTTCTGAGACAGAAAGGAATTAAGATCAGTGGAGGCTTCAATAAAGTACCAGGCAATATTACTAGTGTTTAATTTTCACAGCTAGAAGATCAGTGGTCACAGAAGTGAAATAACCATCTAATGCAACACTGCTATTGAGTAAGAGCTTGGAGCTGACTTGTGTCTGACTCCAAACCTTGGATTTTTCTATTGGGTTTTCTGGATTGTAAATCCACAGAGCTAACCTGCCAGTCTTATAGTTCTTTTAACTCCTCCCATATTCTACAAGTGAAGCCATGAAGTTCTTTTGATTACTAGTAACAGAAAGCCACTCAGATTACCGTAAGCAAAAAGGGAGGATTTATCATAAGTTGCTGAGCTTTTTCAGAGAGCCCACAAGCAGATCTGAGAGAAATCAGATCTTGAATTCCTTGGAATTTTTCTCTCCATCTACGATATGACGTCCTTTCTGTGTGTTTGCTTCATTCTTTTTCCTCACTGCAGACTAGCTTCCTTTACTTCCCCCATGCATAAGACAAATGCTGACTGCTGGCACTCTGCTTTACATTTAAGGGGACTAGTCAGTGATTATGCACATTTTTTTCTGTCTCCCCCCACTCCACCTTATCTCCTTTTGTCTCTCTTCCCCTCCCAATTCTACATTCTTGGGAAACAGATTAATTAGCCTGACTAAATCTTATATAGCTCTGGCCAATTATCTGTGTTCAAAGGGCTAGGATTAATATTGAATCAAAATGGCAGCTCCAAAAATACAAGGGGAGATTCCTGAAGTTGTGCTTGTGCTGGATAGACCACCTGATAGCTCTTCTTTACAAAAAAAAGTTTTTAAACTATTTTCTCATTATAGGGATCCAGCGAATTTCATGTAAAATAAAACCGTGTTAACAAAATGTTAAATAAATGCAGGTTACAGTGTGGAGTACTCAACATTATCCAATTGTTCCCTTCTTTGAAACTTGAGGCAGAAAAAGAAATAGGGTGCTCCTTGGCAAATAGGAAAGGTACATGAGCTCAGGAAAGAAGGAATGAAAGGCCTTGAAATTTTTTTTAGATCTGAAGTTGGTGCGCATTTATCTCTAAGGAAGTTGCCCTTTGGTTACAGGAAGATTCAAATATTTGAAGGCTTTTTTCCCCCTCATTTAAAAGTGTGTTTAACATTTGGTCCAGCTGGGGTGCTGGAAAATTGCTAATACTAGGTCCCACCTCCAGGGATTCTCATCCAATTGGTCTGGGGTGGGGCCATGCATCAGTTTTTCAAAATGCTTCTGAGTTGAATCTAATATGCGTAGAGGAGAGAACCAGCAATTCTAAATGAGAAGCAGTTGCCTGGGGACTTGAGTCTATTCCAAGATAACACAGGGACCAAACAGTCTCATGATCACAGGCTTGCAGGGAAAGCGTAGTTTGCCACAGGCAGATATTGGCGAGGCTCTGGAATGATGTCTCCCTTAGAAGGGGCTATGCTAAGCCACTGATGGGTCTCTCCTGGAACAAGACCTGCTTTTGATGATTACACGAGGAATAACAAACTCAGGTGTATCTCGTTAGTGTCAAATACACTCCTCTTGGCTCCAATTTGTTCTGCTTTTAAATTCATCGTCTCCCATTGGAAATGGTACTAGAACATATTAGGAACAGTGCTCAAAGATGACAGGATAACATGTTCAAGTGGCTACTCTTGATTCACATCTGAGCTTCTTGAGCAGAAGGAGAATCTGCACCTTGCTATAGTAGTTGACACCAAGGAAGGCAACCTAGGTCCCACCATTCACTTACTCTCTAGACAGTTATGACAGCTGTCCTTCCCAGGCAAAGTTGATGACAGCATCTTGAATTTGTATAACACCTTATAACTTATAAAGCTCCCTCTCAAATATCTCGGTGTTCACCGAAGTGTGGTAACATAAACCACAGGAGGCATAGAAGATACATTTAAGCAGTACGTGGAAATTTTAATAGGTATCTTAATGCATTTTAGGGAAAACATAATTAGTAAGTGAAAATCATGATTTCGCAGGTATTATTTCTTATGATATAGTACATGATTAAGGGCCCCTCCCTTCCTTCTAGTGAGTTATTTAAAGAGAAATATTAATTCCAGGTGGTGGGTGGACATGGCGAGAAATTGTCATGTGTTTTGAGTTTGGTCAAAGTTGGACAGTACTATGTTGGTTCACTGAGTAGCCAGCAATCTCAGTAAGTGCAATTGGTCATTTAAAGAGGACCAGAGAGCCTGCACTAACAGACTTGATCCTTCTGCTTTGGTTCCCTCAGGCCTCCATCCTTGTGGATGGTGTTGCCCACATTCAAGGCAGGTCTTCTGCATTAGTGCGCTGTCCTGCATAGTTTGCTATGAAGGAAACACCTCACAGACACACTCAGAAGTGTGTTTTGCTAGTTTCCTAGGTGTTTCTCAATCCAATCAAGTTGGCAATCAGGATTAACCATCACAAGGGCATTCCAAAAGTCATTCACACTCCGTGATAGTTCTTCATGACTGATGATATAAGGGACTCTGAATACATAACAGAACGGACTGATTCAGTGGTTTTCAAAGGATGGGTCCCAGACCAGTAACATCAACATCACCTAGAACTTACTAAAACTGCAAATTCTTAGCTTCAGTCTTAGAACTACTAAATTGGAAACTGGAATTAAAGCTCCCAAATTTTATTAAGCCCGTAATCTGATTCTGATGCCTACTAAAATTTGAGAACTCTTTTGTTGTTCTCAATAGGGGGTGCTTTTCCCCCAGGAGACACTTAGCAATGTCTGATGACATTTTTAATTGTTCCAAAGGGGGAAGACAGTGCTGTAGTCACCCACCTAGTGATTCAAAGCCAGGAATGTTGCTAAGTATCCCATAATGTATAAGACAGCTTGTCCCCACAAAGAACTATCCAGTCCAAAATGTCAATAGTGCTGAGGTTAAGAATTGCTACATCACCGGCCAGCGCTCAAAGATGGAAGGCCAGGGTCCAAGATCTCCTCCAGGCTGCTTGTAGCAGTATTCATGATATCTGAGATGGACATCAAATTGTGGGCAGAACTGGTGATGGAATTCAGCCCAGCCAACCAAGGAAGCTAGGGTGAATGTGTGGGACGTTGTATTTGGTGCCTCTTAGCTCTCTTACCTTATCCTTCTTGGCACTCTGGACTGCAGACTACCTCCTGGATGCTAAGATTCCACTTATGCAGAAAAGAATGCGTGTATCCAGTCCCTGTTCATGAGGCAGTGTAGCATAATGGTTATCAACACTATTTGCAGGATCAGATTCTTCAGTGTGAAACTTCTGCTTGATCATTTCTTAGCTGTATAACTGTAGACAACTTCCTCATTTTCTTGAGCTGCATTTCTTTATGTGTGAAATCAGATGGAAGTACTAGCAGTACTTTCCTCTTTACATCCTTCTGAGAATTAGATGGGATAATGCATGTAAACATCTTAAAGCAGTGTCAGATCCACAGAAAGTGCTTGCCATCTGCTTATTATAATAATTACCAGTATACTGTACTGTCTCATTAGGTCTTCTGTTTTTTAAATGGTAAGTCTGTTTCCTTCATGCTCAATAAGAATCCCTGATACTCACATCTCTGGGTCCAGAGTAAACCTTTTCTCTCTTCTCTCCTTTGATAAGCTAGGTAATAAATTGTATCATATTCCCCCACTTCTGGGATTTCGCCTTGGCCTTGGAAGGCTGGTGTTATTGTCAGTGGGGTTGGACAAGTGTCTGGCATAACAATAGCTTCCCTAAATACTAAAGAATCAATTTAAATGATGAGTGATCAGCATCAGAGAAGATATTTTCAAGCAAGGAATGGCTTTGTAGTTTTTATAAGGTCAGCCTAGACCAGGTTAATATGATTTCACAATGATAAAGGGGAAGAATCAGAATGTGTCTGCTCTCATTAAGTCGAACCCTTGCTTGCATATTAGAATATGTAGAAATCACAGTGTGGAAGGACAGCATTTCTAGGTCAAACTAGGCTAAAGGGAGTAGGGAAACAAATGGGGTCAACATTATTAAAAACAGAGCATCTCCCCTATCCAATTTGTCTACAGATGACCAAACCACAAAAGAAGGGACCCATAGAGGGAGCTCTGGACAAGCCATGAGATGAGAACTGTTCATAGTTCTTTCCCTTCTCTATAATATCAGAAATGTGCCAAAGGTCTCCCAAGAGGCTCCCAGCTCATCATCTACCTGACCAAAGGCCTCTTTCTGGCTTTATGTCTGGCCCTCACACTGGGAAATCTGCCCCAAGTCCAAACATAACAATACTTACGCAGCCCTTTTGATATCTATGCTCTCTTACATGGAATTGTAGGAAAGCAGTTGAACAGTCTTCAGATTTTAAGGCTGGGGGAGGACAGAGTGCGGGGGATTTAAATATTCAGGGGAGCTCTCTCCAGATTTATTATGGTTGTTGTCATTTCAGAGTTCTCTTTCTAGGCCAAAGAATATCATTCAGGGTGTGTGTGGGCTTCATGCAAAAATAATAGTGTTAACAGCCAGCCTCTGACTCCATAAGAGTGAGTTATTTCCTGAGTGTTTTCATGTGCTACCCTACAAAGGCAGCATTGATGGATGGAGACTTCCACTTTAAGGGTTTGTTTCGTTTTTCAGGGACAAATGATATTTTGGTGACTCATCCCAACAACAGTTGTAGGGGAATATCTGCTAAAGGTTAAGAGCATTTAGCATAAGAAACATAAAACAGCTAAACGGCAAATATTCTAGTACACAAAACCTTTTGGCAGACACAGGGGAGGTGACTCTTTACCTTGGCTCTGCTTTGGAATTTTCTATGACATTAAAAAATCTAATTGGAAACATCTAAATTAATGCCAACCCATTGACTAATGAAACCAGAACCCCTGGGGATTCTCCCAAGTATCCAGTGTTTTTTAAACCTCCCCCAGTTGATTTCACTGGAAAGTTAGAGTGAAGAACCACTGACCTAAACTGACAGAATGACCAGGACATAATCTACTCCCTTGAGAAAGTAAGCATAAATTGTGTAACTAAATACTTGTGATAAGGGTATTAGATGCACCTGTGGTTATGTGTCTTGTACAAGGGGTTGAGGGTTTGGTAGAGAACAGAATGGCTAATTTTCCTTGAGAAGGCAAGGTAATATTTCATGGGCCAGAGAATGTCAGAATAATTTTGAAGGAGATATAGGGTTTTATAAACATAGCAAGTGGGGCAGAAGGTTTGAAAGAAAAGGAAGCTCACATGCTGTGTGCTCAATTAGAGAAATGCCAGGAAGATACTGGAAATTTCCCACTCAGTATCTACCAGATAGGAAGCAATTTGTGCAGTGTGGTCAACCTAACCTGGAAACTGCTCCTGACTGATGAGAAATCTGTGGCTATAAAAATCCCTCTTTCCTTCAGTAGAGCTGAGAGAGCTGGGTCTGGAAGGTAGAGTGCAGCACATATCCAGAGACTCCCTTCCTGGGTTAAGTGCTGACGGAGAAACCCTTGGAGCTGATAATACTTTGTACAGCATTTGTTAGCACTCACTAGATTCCATGTGGCTTTGGGCCACCAGGACGCAGTGTGTGCTACACATGAATATATACACACACACTTAATCATCTCCTGAGCTTTTCCACTGGAGAACTCCACCTTCATGATGACAGGATGCTTTAGGTGAGTCTCCTTCCCCAGAACTTTTTAGTCATCCAGTCATACCACTTCAGTGTTGGCAGCTGCTCTGGACTTATTTTTGGTAAATTCTATCTACCTGCTCACTGAGCAAGGTCCAGCAACTCAGCAGTGGGGCAGAAGCTCTTCTGCTTGAAGTGGGACTGTTTCATGCCGACCTTTCCATGTGAGCTGGTTGACCTGTGTTGAAGTTGGTGCAGTGGTTATGCTTGCGACTGGTGTTACCCCAGTCTCTGTCTGTTTATGATACTTGTTGAGGGAGCTGTACCGGAGATGAGTTTGATGAGCTGAGCTGTAGTTTTTGTGGACCTGCAGTTTCTGGTCTTTCTCTGTCCGGGTGGTGCACTTTGCAGCATTTTCCTACATGGATGTTGTAGCTAATAGAAACGAAGACAACGGTGGCTACAGAAACAGAATTTATGAAGACTTGGTGAGAATTTTGAAGATGTGGTGTGTATTCATCAGCACTTTATTAACGGGACAAAGTACACAACACCCATAACATAAAGGAGGTAAGATTTATTTGGCCACAGTTTCAGGAGATTCGGTCCATATTCAACTGGCAGCAAGGCAGAAACTTCATGGCAGAAGGGCATGGTGGAACGAAGCTGCTCAGCTCATGGCTGCCAGGAAGCAGAGCAGGGTGACAGAGCAAGAGAGGAAGGGGCCAGGAGCCGCACAGAATATCCCAAGTCAGGCCTCCATGATCCATCCAGGCACACCCAGAAGTGTGCTTTACTAATTCCCTGTGCAGCTCGCAAGCCACTCAAGTTCACAGTCCAGGCACATGGTATGGATTTTGGCGGTGGAATCCATGTTTGTGGATATTGTTTGAGGTCAAAACCAGCCAAGCCACCTACCCATCAGACAATACAGGAGTTGTGAACAGGTTCATTCATCAACTGTGAGCTCATCAATTACTTCAGTTCATAGTGGAATTACCCATAACAATGCTACCACGAATGCTTCAACTATAATAATTTAAAAACTTAATGAGGGCTTATTATGCCCTAAATGTATTAGCTGTTTTAAGAAATCTTTGCCTATTTCTGCCACTTAGACTCTATTTATCCTTAATACTCTTCAAATGTTTTCCTTGCATCTTTGATTACTATATAATGACAATATTTTGAAAAATTTAAAGGGATATTTCTTTTTCTAACTATATTTGCTTTGATTCAATCCCCTCAAAAGCATGAATTCAGTTGGAAACTTCATCCCCAATGCATCAGTGTTGGGAGGTGGGGCCTAATGAGAGGTGGCGAGGCCATGAGGCCTCTGCTGCCAGGACAGGGTGAATACTCTTATTACAGGACCAGCTTCATTGTCTCAGCATGGGTTCCTTATGAAAGGTCCTTATGAAATGATATTTTGTGATAGCAGCATAAAATAGACTAAGATAATGTTATTTAATGCAGTGTTATGGGAAGAGGGAGGAAATACGCCACCTCAGGCAGGAGGAGGGTGCAGAGAGCATCATGGTGAGAAGGAAGGGGCAGCTGAAGTCTCATTTCTGCCATGTCACATGGGATGGGAAGGAATACATCAGCAGCTCAGTGGAGCAGGTGGTAAAATGCATGCATCTTAACTATTCCGTGCGAAAGTGCTGGCGGCGGGGGGAGACCAGCTAGGTAGAGGGAGGAGCCAGGTGAAAGCAGAAGAGGATTTTTCTTTTCCTGTCTCCTACTTGGAATCTGAGAGGAAAGGGATTTATGTGATGTCCCGCTTGTCTACATGTGGTATCAGAGACATGCTGTGAGTAAGTTTAATTTGCCTCAGACAGTATTGTGAGCCTCCCTCGGTTCTTGTGGGGAACAGAAAGAGCTGGTATTTTTCTGAGTCACTGAGAAGATTGGATGCTATCTGAGAATGACTAGGGCCCTTCTTTGGATGTTGCTGCACCCCACCCAAGGAATCTGTGGTGGTGTGCTGAGGGTTGAGCCATGTGGCTTGGGAGCTACAAGGCAGTAGTCAACCTCAGAGGGACACACAGAAGCAGAAAGGCACCTGTCACAGATCCTGCAGGGGCTGGAAGAACACACAGCTAAGTTTACCTGTCACTGGCATCCTCCTTGACTGCCAGCAGAGTGCTCAGCAGCCAGGCAATAAGGGGCATCTCCATGGAAACTAGAGGAACCAGGATTCGGTTGTGGGTCCTGATGGGGTGGAGCTGAGGAGGGCCCTTGCTTCCCTGACACTTAGTGCCATCCACTCCTGTCTCCAGATCCCCATCCAAATACCCAATAAAGAGGAAGAGTAAGAAGGGGGGAAGGAAACTGGAAATGTGGGAAGAAAGTGAGTTCCCTTAAGAGACGGTTTAAAGTATTCCATCAGACTTGGTTAGCTTGATAACTAAATTTGAATTCTTGCCACTACTTTTCAGGATGAAGATTTCTGAAGATTTTTAGGCTAATCCAAAAATTCTAAATGGTGCGTTTTCTTGGTAATCTGAATATAATGTCCCCATTTGTGACTCAGTCATATTAGTTTCCTAGAATTTCCACAAGAAATCACCATAACCTAGGTGGCTTAGAGTAACAGAAATTATACTCCTATGGTTCAGGAAGCCAAAAGTCTGAAATGAAGGATTTAGCAGGCTCGGGTCCTTTTGGAAACTCTGAGGAAAATCTATTCCATGCTCTCTTCTAATTTCTGATGGATACCAGCAATCCTAGGGATGCCTTCACTTGTAAACACATCATTCCAACCCCTGCCTCCATTTTCTGTGGGTGTATCTCTGTGCCTCCTCTCCTCTTTTTGAAAAGATACCAGTTATTTCACTTTGGGCCAGTCTTAATCCAATATAATCTCATATTAACCAATTACATCTGCAAAGACCCTAGTTTCAGACATTCTGAATTTGAGTGTTGTCATGACCTTTTGGGGGATGCCATCAATGCATATCACCAGCAACAAGGATTTATTTCTCCCTCATTACCCTATGAGTTCTGTGAAGACAGTGAGCAGGTCAGTTTCATGGATCATATTTGGCATCTCACCAGGTGTGTCCCAGTGTGTATTTACTGACTACATCAAAGAACAGATGAATGAGATTAGTTTTGACTCTGGCTATTTCCCTATAATTCTTCCACTCATCCCAGGAGTACCTCTCAGTTCATCTTGGGTCTGACTACTCTTTTCTGTTCATGATTCAGAGCCTGCATCCTCAGTTTCTTCTCTTCTATTCTCTAAGACTGTGCTTCAGTCATATGAGCAGTTTAAAAAAAAAACACACTCCTTTCTGCTTCTAGGCACAAGGTGATCAATAAACTTTCACTGTGCCTGCTGTAGCATATGTTGAGGAAGAGAAGAATCCTGTGTTGTAAACATACCGGACATTTATTCACCACCTTGCATGGGCAAGAGAAGTCAAACTTCTTTTTACCTCTCCTGACTCCACATTTGCTCTTTTGTTTGTCTGAGTGAAGGATTAGCCTGGACAAGATATTTCCTCTTCAGGAAGTGTATCCATGCAGAATATTGAAATATTTTTGATCAGCCTGCTATGTAATTAGGAGATAAAACAGGTCAGAGGCAACTTACGGAAAGTGGAAAAACGTAGGTTGTTCACTCTCTTAAAGGCATTGTGTCTGATCTATAGTATAATGACAGGTATTTCTTCCAGATTATTTTGCTGTGTGCTTGCAACAAAAGAAATTATCTAGGTGGCCTTGGGCACGTATTCAGGATCTTCAGACTAAATTCATTATGGTTACTAGGTGCCCAAACTGCTTTCAGATTCCTGGGAACCTGCATTTCCCATGTAATTGTTGTATTACCAACCCGGATTTAAAGGTGGTCTCAGTGAGGTCTTCTTCCATTGGCAATACTAGCAGCCTACTCTAATTCATTTACCCTCTAAAATACTCCCACCTTTGCTTGTAAACAGAGAAATTCAAGGGATAAAGCCAAAGTTACAGAGTCCGATAGACCCAGCCATATACTTAGCGGTGTGTCCTTGGTTGGGGTATTTGGGAAGACTTCTCAGAGAAAGAATTTTTAGAATGAATAAGTCTGAGACATACAGCTCATGTTGGGGAAAGAACAATCTTTTCAAAGACAAAGGGAATTGATTCAACATGCCCCCTGCACCCCATCAAGTAATTCTTTGTACCATTGTGGTCCCTTTCAAAATGGAAAGGGTAGGAAAGGATATATGTTCATTGTATGAATCAGCTTTCCCATTGCTGGACACAAAACTGTACCTGACACAACATAAAGGAGGAAAGCTTAAATTAAGCTCATTGTTTGGGGGATTCATTCCATAGTCAGCTGGCTCCAGAGGAGAAATGTCGTGGTTAAAGGTGGCTGGAGGACAGAGCAGGGTAACAGTGTTAGAGAGGAATGGGTGAAGGCCCATGTATAGTAGTATGCAAGGCCATTCCTGCGTGACCCACCCGTACATACCTAAGAATGTGCTATGCTAATCTGCTAGGCATTTCTTAATCCAGTGCAGCTCACATATCATGATTAACAGCCACATTCACACAGTGGTAGAAAAGAACATAAATGTAAGTAGAGGCAATTTATGGAGGATGTGAAAATCCAAGACAGAAAGTGTGAGCCCTTTTTGAGTTGTGAGAGCCAAGAGCAGTTCTGCTTGCCGCATTTCAGGAGGTATTAATGAGATGAGAACCATCCGCATCAGCTCCTTCAGCTTCAAGTCCAGTCAAGCGTATAAATTTTCCAAATTGTGTGTAAGATATACACCCTTTGAACTCAAAATGTAGTCTATTGATCAGCAACATCATTGCCTTGTATAGATGCTGTTAGAAATGCACAATCTAAGATCTGATCTCAGATCTAAGTCTGAATTTTAACAAAATGAGAAGCACTGGTGTAGAGTCTTCTTGAAACATCTTTTTGAATCTTCATCCAGTGAGTGCTTCTGTCATCACCATAACAACTTGTATCTCATAATAATCAGCGAGGGTGTTAAGAAAGACAAAAGGAACAAGTTGGCAAACACAATGTTCACCCTCAATTTAGAAATGTTTTGTTTCCAGAAATCTTCCGCCCTGATATCAATTGCTTCTTTTGATCACTCTTTACTTTTTACATACAATACTTAGTTATTAATGGTGGAGAAATCAACAGTAGATCTGAGCATTTCTAGCCTCTTGCTATGAGTGATCTCATTCAGAGGCATGCCTGCATTTTCCAAAGTTATACAAAAATACTAAGATTGCCTAAATCAAGGATTGCATCCTGCTCGGATCGCCTGATATCTGGACTGCCAACGGAGAATGTTTAAATTATGCTCTAGCTGTAAGAGTTGCACAAATCAGTTTCTTTAGGTGAAATTAGTATAAGAAATACCATGTATTTTCCCTCCTGTCTTAGAGATTTATCATGTAGGGAAACATATTTAAGGTTTGATGTTATCCTATGTAAGATAAGGCTTGGTTAATTTACTATTCCCACTAGGTTTTACCATGAACCACGTTTAATAGATATATTAATATCTCTCTCTCTCTCTCTCTCTCTCTCTCTCTCTCTCTCGGGTTTTTGAGACAGGATCTTGCTATGTAGTTCAGTCTAGCCCTGAACTCACTAGGTACCCCAGGCTGGCATCAAACTCATGGCAATTCTCCTGCGTCAGCCTCCTGAGTGCCGGAATTACAGGCATGTGCCACCACGCCCTGCAAGGCATTAATCTCTTATGGAGCACAGTTGAAGAAACTCTGCTCCCAGAAAGAAGGAGATGAACAATGCCAGGTGGCTAAAATGAATGAGCACAAAGGCACTATTGGTATAGAAATAAAAAAGAAGAGGAAATAGTGCTGTGATAGATTGGAAATTATCTGTTGGCCTCAGACTTCTGTCCTGCAAGAAGCTTCTCAACTAATTCAGATTGTATTTGGCTCAATTCATTTCTAAGACTTCAAATTCCTGGGGATCTTCCCAGAAGAATTAAAATTGTCATACCACAGGGATATATGCACAACCATGTTTATAGCAACACAATTTGTAATAGCTAAGTCTTGGAAACAGCCTAAATGCCCAACAACCAATGAATGGCTAAAGAAAATGTGGTTTTTCCATTAAATTTACTGGAGAATAGAATAGCAAAAACCCTCAAAGACATAGGGGTAGGAAAAAAATTTATGAACAAAACCCAGACTGCACAGGAAACAATACAAAGAATCAGTGCTTGGGACCACATGCTATTGAAAAGTTTTTGCACAGCAAAAGAAATCACCAATAGAGCAGGGTGAAAACCCACAGACTGGGAAAAAATTTTTGCTAGCTATCCATCAGACAAAGGTCTAACATCTAGAATATACAAAGAACTCAAAAAAATTAAACCTCCCAAATTTAAAGACCCAATCCAAAAATGGGCAACTGAAATGAATAAACATTTCTCAGACGAAGAAATAAAAATGGCAAATAAATATATGAAG
>PVJO010002117.1:0-106621 GCA_004026905.1 Hystrix cristata | reverse complement strand
CCGAGAGATGCAAATCAAAACAACATTAAGATTCCACCTCACTCCAGAAAGAACTGCGTATATGGAAAAATCAACCAATAACAAATGCTGGCAGGGCTGTGAGGAAAAAGGAACACTCCTCCACTGTTGGTGGGAATGTAGACTGGTCCAGCCACTGTGGAAATCAATATGGAGAGTCCTCAAAAAACTACAACTGGAGGTTCCATTTGACCCAGCTATTCCCCTACTGGGGATCTTCCCAGAAGAATTAAAATCATCATACCACAAGGACGTATGCACCACCATGTTCATAGCAACACAATTTGTAATAGCTAAGTCTTGGAAGCAACCTAAATGCCCAACAACCAACGAATGGCTAAAGAAAATGTGGTTTTTCTACACAATGGCGTACTACACCACCATAAAAAAGGATAAACTAGAGTCATTTGTATGTAAATGGATGTTCTTGAGAACATACTATTAAATGAAATAAATCAGACACTCATGAGCACACATCAAATTGTTTCTCTGATATGAGAAACCATAACTGTAAATAAGGACAAAGAGGTGTAATAGATATTATATAAAAGAAACATAATATACAAAGGAGAAGAGTACTAGAAAGAGAGAAGGGGGAAAAGCAGGAAGGAAGAAAAGGAAAGAAAGGGGAAAGGGAAATCATGGAGAAATATGTATAAACCCGCTGTAAATAGGGATGGAGGGAACAGATGGGAGGGGTGGGGAAGAGAGGGGAGAACCAAGATACATGTACAGGTACAAAATAAATGTGATGAATGTGATCATCATATGTAAAAAAAAAGACTTCAAATTTCTGAACCCATTATCAGTAAATGAAAAATATATAAAACTAACCTCATAGTTAGGATCAATACAACTTTGTGAGAGAGGCAAGGCATTTAACATCAGATATACTGTTACCCTAGGTAACTTCTTCACTTGTATGAGGTTTAGTTTTCTTACCTCTAAAATGGAGATAATGGTACCACATACCAGACTTTTGTGAGTAGAAGTGTTTTACTTTGAAAAGTTGATTATATTTTAAAGAAAAATGAAATATGAGAAACATCATATATATGCAAGAATACAAGGTATGATCAGAAAATATGGTAAATGTTTAAATTAAAAATACTTATTACAGTAAAAGATATGTTGCCATGATGTCCCTCAGAATACTCCCCTTTGCTTCAACGCACTTATGCCATCATTCTTGCCACTTTCTAAAGCAATTCTGGAAGCCCTCGTTTAAGTCTTTTTGTGGCTACCTCGATGTCTTGAATCAATTCAAAACATTTATGGCAATTTCTGTCAAATAAAAACATTATAGTGTGTCTTCACCCACCTTATTCACCGAATCTGGCACTAGCTCTTCCGCAAAGTCGAAATGACTGTGTAAGGTAAACATTTTGGACTGACTCAGTATATCGAGGGACAAGTAAAGACAGCCACAAAAGAGTACTTCCAGAACCGCTTCAGAAAATGGCAAGAATGATAGAAGTGTATTGGAAGAGAAGGAATATTTTTGGGGGGGATTGATGGCAATGTGTCTTTTACAATAATAATTTTAAAAAGGTAAACATTCACCATATTTTTTATTACACATATCTATACATATATACACACATATGTATGCATATAGACATATATATGTAAATATACACATATATATGTGATTACCATTTATGCCACTTTTCATTATTTTACACAGCTCTAAATTTCCATCTGAGCTTGTGTTTCTTTTTGAATGAATTCCCTAACACTTATTCTAGTGCTAATCTATTCTGACTGAATAATGTGGATTTTTATGTCTGAAAAGTTTATTTCATCTTTATAAAAATAGACCCTGCTTTCTATCTCCTCATTCCTGTTTCTCCCCAGCTCCAGATAGATCCCTTTCCCATTTCCACATAAAACATAGACCTTTTTAAAGGGTAGTTATAGATTCACAACAACATTGAGCAAGTGGTACAGAGATTTCCCATATACTCCTTTTCCCTATCATGTTTACTTTTGAAAGAACTTCTCACTAGATATAGAATTCTAGGTTAAAAATTCATTAATTAAACTATTTTTAAAATGCTGCTCCACTGCATCTTCTCATTTGCATTATTTTTTTTTCACAAGATTACTGTCATTCTCATCTTTGCTGCTTTGTACTGAATGTATCTTTTGTCCCCTTTATCTGACTGTGACCTTCTCTTTATCACTAGTTTTAAAACAATTTGGTTACAATGTGTCTTTGTACACTTTGCTTCATGTTTCATGCACTCAGTTTTGTTTTGCTTTTTGGATCAATGAGTTTATAGTTTGCATGACATTTATTAAATTTTTATCATTATTTTTCCTAATATTTTTCTCTTGTTCCCCACTCTTCTGTGGTCTCCAGTGACACATACATTAGGTCAAATTTGGATGGATATGATGCTCTTTTTTTTTCTCTGCATTTCTCTTGGAAAAGTTTATAATGTTCTCTAGTCTTCTATTGCTCCTTTCCAGTCTAATTTTCATCTCTGGAAATACAATTTAGGTCTTTGTATTTTTTTCATGTCTCTACTTAATGTGCCCAATTTTTCTCTGTATTTTTGAACATATGGGATATACTTAAAATACTGTTTTAATATCTTTGACTAATTAGTTCTAGCATATTTGTCATTTCTGTGTCTATTTTGATTGATTTCTTGTGTTCCTCATTACAGGTTGTGCTGTCCTGCTTCTTTGCATTCCTGGTAATTTTTGTTCAGATACAGACATAGTGATTTTAGCTTTTTGGATGTTGAGTAATTTCGTATTTTTAAAAGTAGTCTTAAGTTTTGTTCTGAGATGATTTTAGGTTACATGGAAACATTTTGACCCTTTTGGGGCTTGTTTCTCATCTTCGTTAGGGGGGACCAGATCAAGTTTTAGCCCTGGGCTAATTTTGCCTCATTATCAGTGCAATACTGTTCTGAGTACTCTGTCCAATGACACAGATTTTAAGAAGTTTTATGCTCTGGCTGGCAGGATTTGAAATTGTCTTGGCTCTTTGTGAGTTCTGGGGACTGTCTTCTCTGTTACTATTAGGTGATTCTTTCTCTGGACCTTGCACACTTTTCTCATTCTAATATGCAGGTCAGTACTCAGCCTTGGACTTGAGATGGATCTTCAATTCTCTCCCTGGCTCTGTCTCTTTCTCTCCCCACCCTCCCTTCTCCAGTACTCTTCCCTGTGAATTCTAGGAACTTTGATCTCTCTGAACTTCCAACTGCATCTCAGTTTGGAGAAATTCTTGGACTTTTTTTTTTTTTAACTTTGGATAAGAAAGCTTTTATTTTTTTCGCCCCTCTTCCCCATCCCTCCCCTCTGTTCCCTTCATCTCTATTTACAGCAGGTTTGTTCACATTTCTCCATGAATTCTCTTTCCCCTTTCTTTCCTTCTTTTCTCTTCTTGCTTTCCCCCCTTTCTCTCTTTCTAGTTTTCCTCTCCTTTGTATATTATCCTCCTATTATATCTATTACACCTCTTTGTCCTATTTACACTTATGGCTTCTCACTAAATTACTATACAGATTTAATGCAATTCCAATCAAGATAGCACCAACATACTTCAAAGACCTAGAAAAGACAATCATGAATTTCATCTGGAACCAAAAGAGACCAAGAATAGCAAAAACAATCCTAAGCAACAGGGGAAAGGCAGGGGGCATCACAGTTCCCAACCTAAAACTATACTATAAAGCTACAGTGACAAAAACAGCATGGTACTGGCAAAAAGACAGACCTGAGGATCAATTCTTGGACTTTTACTGAGATCCCCTTTCGTGACTTAAAAATTCTGAAATGCTTTCTTGAAGGGAGCACTGACTTGTACTGCCTTATGTTCATTACCTGAAAAATACATGTTTCATTTATTTCCCCAGTTGTTTCAGGTGGGGAGATAAATTTGGTCTCTGTTATTTTGTCTTGGTTGCAAGCAAAAAGCTCTGTTAGCAAAGTTAAATAAAAAATTTATATAAAAAATGCCAAATGAAGCAAGGAAATAGATAAACAATATGTTATAATTCATTATCTCAAACTCAAGCCTCATTTAGTCTAGATATTTCTGCTTCTCTGCTTGAAACAGTATCTGGAGCATCACAACTATGTGGGAATTTCCTGTGTTTGGTAGCAGGTTTACATCTCAGGGGCTAAAGTCCCTAAATGATTTATAGAGAAATATCAAGGTCTAATTTCAGTTTACAAATGATTTTTTATTCAATATGACTATAATCTGGACTTAATTGATTTATTAATAGTTACTATTAATTTATAAATATTAGCCAAAGTTGAGTCTTTAGCCAAGATAAATGGCTAATGTTGCACTGTTCCCCAGGTGGGGACCATGTGCTGAATCCATGACTGGAGAAAAATCCAAGTGGCCTCTGCAGGTGGTTATACGCCACCTAAAGACCGGTGCATAAATTGCAAGCATAGTTCTAATCCCTATCAATACATTCTACCGCAGTAGTTGGCAGGTTAAAGTGCATGAATGACAAAGTCCTTGGTTGCACACATAGTAATCCCTAAATTGTTTTTCATTACAAAAAACCTTAACAGAACATTTTCACTTATCAACAATAAGTATATACAGAGTAACTATCACATTATTTATCATTTTAAGATGGATTATAAAATAAAAATAAGTACTACTTAATAAGAAAATATTATGTTCAAATAATAATTTCTAACAACTGTGCAAGTATACCACCATCATCCACTCATTTTGAATGAAAAATGAAGGGGCTATTTTCAGCACAACGTGGAATCACTGGTTGTCATAAACTGGTAAGACAATCTGTTTGGGAATTGTAATTTTGTTTGACAAGATTATGACAATGAATGAATGATTACCACAGTAGTAGAGTTTGTCATGATGATATAGTGGAATGGGTATGATACTTAGAATCACACAGATAGGGATTTAAATTTCAGCTTGGCTACGAATTTAATTATCTCTGTGGTTTTGGAAAAATAACTTTTCTAAATGAGTGTCAGATTTTTAAAAATTAATAAATAATATATCCGGCGTTATCTGGGTACGTGCTATGTGTCAGCCATCACAGGGAAGTGAGATAGGGACTATTATTATCTCTGTTTTCCACGTGAAGAAAATAAGGCTTAGAAAGATCACTTGTCCTAAATCACATGGATAATAAATGGAGAACTAGGATTTGAACCTTAGCTCACAACAGTGTCATGGAAAATAGGAAACATGGCACCCACATTAAAGAGTAGTTGGTAAGGATTAAATATCATCACTGTTGTTCTTTAGTGATTCTTCAATAATGGTATTCATCTTTTTCTTACTGTAATCTCTTTAGACAAGAAGTCTATTAAGGGGAGATCTGATACTTTAAAAATATAGTTCTTCATGATGTAAATTCTTGAAGTCAGTGGAAAAATTCAAATTCAGAAAATGAAAGAAATTTTGAGGTATCTTAGTAATAATTACTTTGCTTTGTATGGGCTCCATGGCTGAGACTTCACATGGATATTCAAAAATATCTTTGGTGGAGTTATGTGAGGCAGGCAATATTATTAACACATTATTCCTACTGAGAATTAAGGGGAACATGGCTGCTTTATTCAAGCTCACCCCATTATGACTGGGTAGTTGAGGCAGGCTTTGAGCCCAGGCAGTCTGACTTCAGAATTCTGAACTCTAACTGTGAAATCACACTGCCCCATTATAGCTCTTAATACACTGTATTTCTACACAGCATTTCTTGTGTGAGGGTGGCTAGAGATCAAATCCAGGGCCTTGTACATGCTAAGCACATGTTTTACCACTGAGCTGTACCTCCCACCCCTTTTTTGCATTTTCAGTTGAAGTCAAATGCAGGCTTGCTGCTAGGATTATCATAATCATCCAAGCAGATTCTGCCCTACTCATGGATTCAGCATTCCATTTAAAGGTAACATCACAAGTTCCAGACAGGTTATGCAAATATTTCCACTACACATTCCATTGTGTACTTACCCTCCTGCCCCAGCCTGATTTCAAACTCCTGTTCATGAAAGCTAATTGGGAGCCAAGGAGGGTTGAATGCACAAAATCCTGGAAATCACACCAGAAATCCCTTTCCCTCCCAGGTTTATAGCAATTACATCCTTGATAATGAATTGCTCATCAGTTCTCCAGGAGATGCAAGTGATTGCCTCTGCAGGTAGCAATCATTTTGTGCAATTGCCACAATTATCAATCCCCTTCAGGATGATTGGAATTGAGCAATAGGGACCAGAAGACTGGAAGTTTTTCAAGATATGGACTAATATTAGAAACTTGCCAATGAGAAATTATGAGTAAGAAAAATGCATGAACATTTCTGAGTCTCTTCCCTTGAAGAATTTAATGTACTGTATCCACCTAAAAGACTTAGTAGATTTTAAAGTTTATCATGGACTTTATCTTTCCTCTTCTCTATTCCCATTGATTAATATGCAGACACACATACATCTCTGACATAAGCGTTAAATTTTAAATAATTTTGAATGCTGGTGATGGTATTGGAAGTACACGTTTCCCCAGTCCCAGGAAAAAAATTATTTGTCATAATGCATAAAAAGCCATAAAAGTTTATCCTAGTTATCCTCATCATTCATCTTTTAGAAATCTAACCTAAGGAGAAAAAGCAGAGAGGTAGACAGAGACTTAAGTATTCATGTTATTTCTAATAACAAAATATTAGAAAACATTTCAAAGCTCTATAAGAGCAGAATAGTTAAGTAAATTATGGTTCATTAAATGATGGCATATGATGCAGCCATTAAAAGTCATGTTTTTGAAGAGTAGTTAATGACACATGGAAAATGTTCATTACAGAATGTCAAGTGGAAAAAATAAACACAATCAAAGTTGAATGATGGTAGGTGTAGTGTAATTTATTAAGCTTCCATTATGTAACCCTGAAAGGTAGGTATTTTTATCTCTGCAGTGCAGAAAAGGAAACAAAGTCTCAGTGTTTAGGGGTGTGTGTGTGTGTGTGTGTGTGTGTGTGTGTGTTGTGTGTGTGTGTGAGAGAGAGAGAGAAATGTCAGATGTAAAAGCACTAAATTTATGTTAATTAGTGACAAGGCTGAGATTTAAATCTGTATCTGTGTGATTCTAAATACCAAAACCATTCCATGTTCATGTTACCCTGGAAGGGTAGAAATTAAAGCCAATCACTTTTTCTTTATGCACTGTGATAAGTTCCACCATGAGCGTTCATTATGTTTGCAATTAGAAAAGAATACATATTGTTAAAATGTTCTGGACATCCAAGAAACAAACAAGTTTGGAAAAGAACATTTAATTGAGCTGGGCTGACATGAAGCAGGATGCTTTACTGCAGTCCTAGCCTTCAAACCCTCAAACTTGAGTGCAATCTTGCTTGGCTGCCCTGGCTTCTGGTTAGGACTGATTCATACATGGGGATAGGCCCGACCTGAATCAGGGCTGGCAGTATTCGTACAGCTGTCTCCTCTTACTCCGTGTGATTCCTTAGAAGCATCTGGTAGATTCAACCTCATTTGGGCTTTTGACTCTAATAACAGCATTTCTCAAAAGCGTGATCCAGGGATTCCTGACATGGGAATCACCTGCGGTCCTTATAAAAAACACCAATTCCTGGGCCTTTCAGACCTCTCCAATCAGGATGAGACCAAGGACTCTGCGTTTATAACAAGAGCACCTGGTGGCTCTTCTGTACACTAATGTTAGCCACTGCTCCAGGGGAAACTACTGCTTAAAGACAGAAATAAACATGCTTAACCCAGTAAGAAGTTTAGCAGGGCAGAGATTTGGGGTCAGAAGATCCTTCTAGTCACATCAGGTCAGTCACTTCCTGCTAGTATCCGGTCTTTCTTCATTTCCATTTAGGTGACTTTGACATTAGTCTCATTGTTCTCATGCCTGAAATGGGACTCACAGCTAAATAGTAGTAATGGTAATGAACATTATTATTATGGCTCGATCTGACCTATAGAACAACAGTAGAGCAACTCTTTACCTGAAATGTAAGTGTGTACTGGAGTCTCATGTTAGATATTTCAGTGGCTACAGGTCCTATGATATCCACTCCCCTCCCCCAGAAACACTCTGACCCCGTGTTCTACTCTACCCTCTTTGGTCTTGCTTCTACCTGCCGGGCATGCTCCTGACATAAAGATCTTGAGATGGCTGCCCCAATTGCTGTGATTTCTACGTGTCTCATTCCATCAGGTCCTTTGCTTAGTTGCCTTCTCCATGAGACCATACTATTAAAGAACCTCAACCAGTTCTCCTCATCAGAACACCAGTCTCCCTTCTGTTACTCTTATTTTTCATTTTGTGTTACACTTTCACCTGTAAACATACTGTGTGGTTTACCTTTGATTTTCTTTTTTGCCCCTCACTACCTGCAAGTTTCTGTTGGAATGTAAACTATACAAAACCAGAGATCTTTGTCTTCTTGTTGCTGTTCATTAATATCTCCAAGCATTGATATCGAACACTGCATGGCACACAACATGTCCTTAGTAGATAGTTATTGAATGAATGTGTGGGTGAATGAAGGAAAAAAAGAACTCCATAAATATCCATTTTCTCATTTACGGTGCAGAGTGATGCTTAGGGAAGAGCGACTTGAATGTTCAGATATTTACTTGTCCCTTGTTCTGTCCGAGGTTCAGTTACTTCATTAGAAATCACTGTTAATCTCTCTATTGTGATCTAAATCCCCCCCATGTAATTTTCATGTGTGTGGAAGGTGATTGGATCATGGAGGCATCACACTGTTAGAAAGTGGAGCCTGGTCGGAGGTGGGTCACTGAATACATGACCTGAAAGAGTGTATTCTTGTCCCCTCCCTTCTCTCTGTCTGCTTCTTGGCTGCCATGACTTGAGCAGCTTTCCTCTGCCAGACTTCCGCTGTGCCCTTTCTGCCCTGGAGCCAGTCGACTATGTACTGAATCTTTTAAAACCATCCAAGCCAAATAAACCCCTAGGTTGTAGGTGCCCAGTATTGTGTGCAGCGATGGCAATGTGACTAAGACACTCCCATGTCCTCACCAAAAGCCTTGCAGCTCAGAAAGATCTTAACATATGCATGGCTGACTTAGATTGTTCAACACATAGCCAGTGGGCAGGTATCTGGAGATGCTGTTTGTCATGAATGTCATTTTAAAAAGTTATACGCCTCTGAAAAAAGATGGACCAAACGCCTCCCCTCCCACAGACGTGGGGGACAAGTCTTTCTGCGGTAGACCCAGACACAGGCAACAGTGTGCTACAGAAGGACAAGCTGGTGCCGTGCAGTCGTCTCTCCAGAGGATCTTTCAGACCTCATGAGTTTAATGAAAATTCCCAAACCAATTATGGGCTCTCTGCCTTTTCTGAGTTTTCCCAAAGACCCTCAGAAAACAGGGCCACTGTCCCTGAAATCAAAATCTACAAACCATAAAACACTCCACATCTTAGCAGCTGATGTTGTTGGTATTATTATAATTGTTATTGTTCATTTGCCCTGAGCCATACACATGAAGCTTCTCAGTATCTGTTCTTGTTTCCATGCTCTAAAAGCCTTCAAATTCACTCAAAATTGGACTGAGTGATAAGATTAGCTGAAAACAGTCATTTGTTGTCATCCTGATGAAAGCAGGCTTCCTCCAAACCAGCTTTCTTCCTCCATTACCCCGGGTCTCCATGGAGGTGATCAATAAGAATATATAGAGTGCCCAGAAGGGCATCATGCCCAGGAGAGGGGACCAGAAGGCAGAACCACAAAGAGCTACCAAGCTCTTCTTGGACTTCTGTATGCCAGGCCCACTTGACTTTAATGATTGTTTTTGTCATTCTGCACAGCTAGATGCAATTTATCTTTTCTGCGATTTCAGAACAGGGTGCTCCTCTCTTGTGCCTTGGTCTTTTTCAGGCAACCACACTAGAATTCTTCAGTAATCACTCACAGTGGCACAAACCAGAAAGCAAAAGGAGAAAAAAATGGGCAATTCATGGAACATTCAAGCCACACAGAGAAACCCTTCTTTAATTCTTAATACGTAGCCACAAATCAAGAGGAACGTAGGGGGAATCTGACTATCATATGGGACTGTGACCATTTGCTACGTAGACGAAGCAGCGATACAGTTCTGGGGTCCAGTTGAGGAAGACCTTGATTCGGCTCTTGGTTCTGATATTTTCCATCAGTGTGGACTTGGGTAATTCATTTAACCTTTCTGTGACTCATTTTCTTTGACCCACAGAAGAGACTGAAAATATCTCTTAGAGAGTCGATGTGAGGTGTAGGGGTAATTATTTCGAGATCCTGCTACATAGAAGGTACAGAATACATTATTATTCCATGGAGAAAGTCCCATTTGTAATTGCCTGAGGGCTGGTGGCCCATATGTTGTGAAGAGTGGTCTACATCATACTACACTCAAATCCCTCTGTTTCTTCTGTATTACTGGTTATTTTCCCCCTTAGGCAAAGATCTCCAGTGATGGTAATGATTTCCATAATCTTGTCACCTTAATTGCTGCTGTCACTGAAAGTACTGAAATTAGTTTTGATTTCTTTTTGTTTCTGCTTAGCACTTCGAATGTGACTAATGGGATTATTTTTGGCTTGGGCTTGGAGCAGTATTCTGAGGATTCTGAAGAGTGGTGCTGGTCTGAGTTTTCCATGTGGGGCCACTTTCTGTCTAGAGACCACATGGGTGTTAGAAATCTCACAGAAGAGAATCATTTGGTTGTGGTCATTTTGGCCAAATAGCACATAAATGGTGTGTACATTCTGCTTGCACTTTGCCTCTTGTATATCTAAATGAAACCTTGTACATTGATCTTACTGAAATTTGGATATTAGAAAGAGAGGAAACAAATAAAATTTGTTGAGTGCCTAGGCATTATAGTGCCTTATGTGAATTATATGATGATTCATAAAAACTTCAAGAACTAAATGTAAAGATATCCTTTGAGGTTTTAAGTGAGAATATGTTGGGTTCTAAAGCCAAGGCATATTTTGCAGACTAGACTGCTTCTGCAAATTCATTACAGGATTTTACTAATTTCATAGGTATTTGTTTATAGTATCTCTACTACCTTAGGGGGCAGTTTGTTTCCTTCTGATAATTTATATTGTGCTTGGTTTTTAAGGCTTTATTCTAATTTAACTTTCCTGTTTATGATATTGTGGGTTCTTTCCAACATGTCATTTGCCCCATAGCAGATTTAGTATACAATTTGAAAAACTTAAATTTTATTATATTAACATCTGTACTTTAAAACTTCAATGACAGTTTATTGCATTTAGGACTGAAAAAAATCTCTGGTAGGTGAAGTATAGCCCACATTTTTTCCTGGGCACTCCTCCCATCAACAAGGCTAGCCTTGTGGCATATTTTGATCCATTAAGGATAGTGCTGTATAATATTCAAAGCTGGGCATTAAGAGATTCGCACTTCCCAAGTTTGCCTCTTGGAGTGTGGTTTCTAGAGGCCAGCAGCCATACTACAAGGTGCACCACGCCTACCCATGCCTTCAACATTCCAACTCCATGTAACACCCAGGTGAATGCATCAGCATGACTGAGCCCAGTAAACACTAGCGAAAGAACTACCCAGACAATTTACAGTATCCTGACAAACAATAAGCTATTATTTTAAGCCATTCAGTTTTGCTGTGGTCTGTTATTCAGGCATAGATAACCAAAACAAAATCCAAATGTTTACTGTGCTTATAAAACCTTGTGTGATCTAAGCATTGACCATATCTCAATTTTTGTAACACATAATTTTCCATATTACTCATTATGTGTCAACCAGACTGACCTCCCTTAAGATTCTCAAATACAAGGTTTTTCCTGACTCAAGGCTTTTATCTTTCCTCTACCTGCAACTGATCTCTCTCTCTCTTTCTCTCTCTCTCTCTCTCTCTCTTACTCCCTCTCAGTTATTTTCCATACAGGTGATTGAATCCAGGGCTTATGCAATGAGATACATCCCCGACTCTTTTTATTTTTTATTTTGAGACAGAGTCTCACTCAGTCACTAAATTCCCAGGCTGGGCTTGAACTTCAAATCATCCTGCCTCAGCCTTTCAGAGGGCTAGGATTACAGGTGTGCATCACACCTGGCTATATTCTTTTCTTTATCCTTAGCATGGAAGACTCCTATTCATCCTTCATCCCTAGCTTAAATATCATTCCTTTAGAGAACTTTCTGTCATCCCTATTAAATTGGTTACCCCACCCTGCTTTTAAAAAATTGCCTGAATTCTGATTGTTTTATTAATGGTACTTTTCATGATTTATAATTGCACATTTCTTTGTAGATTTATTTAATATCTATCTCCTCCAATAAATTTTAAATATCACATGGGTAAAGACTGGGTTTGTCTTTTTAACTAATTCATGTTCTGTGTCTAGTACTGTGCCCAGGCACACAATAAATGTATTGCTTGAATAAAAGGCTGATAATCTGTGCTTTCCCACCCCTCCATAATACATAGTTATTGCAGTGTTCCATCTCTGTCCTCCTAGGCAAAGGCCACATCTGGCATGCAGTTATTTCCCCCCTTTGCACACCTCACAGATCCTAGCATGAGACTGCATACAGTGTATAGTCAGCCAGAGCTTGTAAAATGCCAGGATCATGGAGCTACATCATCTGGATTTTCTTTGTCCAAAAACTTGCTTGCTTTGGGGTATTTTGTAGGCAAAAATCTGACAGCTACATTGGCAATCTTTACGAATACCTTAAAAAATCACCCTCTTCTATACAAAGTATTTAAAAATATATCCTTTTATTTCATAAACTAATCTACTCATTTGTTCATTCATCTAGGTATGTGTACATTCTTTCATCCATTCATTTATTCATATATTTATTTGTTAATCTTTCAACAAGTATTTATCAAACCTGTACTATGTGTCAGGCACCATTTTAGGTACCGGAATGCTGCAATAAATTAAACAGATGTAATCCTGTCTTTAATGGAGATTACCAATTGGTGTCAGGGAATGAATGAACAAAAATACTACAAGTAGATAATTACAAATGGAGAAAATCGCCATGAATTTGGTGAACAGAGTGTTGTCATATGTACCAATATACTCATGTTGGCCACAACTCTTCCTAGCTGCAACCCCTTTCAGTGACCCTCATTATACTCAATGACCTTCATTGCTCTCAACCTACAATTCATGTTCCTTGCAAGTCATTTCACAACTCTGTCTTCCCTCCCAACTTTCCTCTCCTAATGGATTTCTATTGTGTCTGTCTCGCTATGTATTGTCACCTCTGGATCAGAATTTCTCAACCCCAGGGATGGACAGTTCTGTTTGGAGGGCTATCTGAGTATGGAAGGATGACTAGGAGAATTCTACCCATTAGATGACAGTAGCACCTCTCCCCACACCTAATTTGTGAAAAGCGAAAGTATCTGTAGAAAATTTCAAATGGTTCCAGGTTGAGCACCACTGTTCTGAGCTGAGAGTGGCAGGTTTGGCACTGGGAAGGTTTTGCTGTCCCATCTGAACACCCTGCACTAACAATGTACCTCCTTTCTCCACACAAAGGTGTGGTGATGTGACTTATCTTAGGCTTCTGATGTGCTCCTTCTGTGGAATTTATATTTTCTGAGTGAGACCTCTGATTGAGAACAGGTGATCATCCTGTTGCAGCTTCCAGACAAAACCCATCAGCTTCCTAAAGCTTTCTGAAACTGCACTTTCTAAGCCTCATCCTTTAACCTTCTTGGTGCTTTTTACACTTGCCCTATATTCTTCCTGTAAGCTCCCCTTCTCTCTTAGTTAGAATCAATTTCTGTGATTTAGGACCAGAGAATCCTAACTGGTGCATCCTCCTACACACTGTCCAATTTTTAGGATTCCAGTAGTGACATATTTCCACCCTCTTCTTCTCTCCTTTCCTCCCTTTCTCCTAGTGTTGTGCCCGCAGTATCCCACCCACCTACTTCACCCACCTGACTCTTCATCCTTCTGATTGACCAGAATCAAACTCTGTCTTGGTCTATGAATTTGGCAGAGAGTCTTTATTCTGGTTCCTCATTTTCCCTGCAGGGCTGAATGCAAGCCTTGAGTGCCGTGTTTGTTATACTGCGCTGCTGTCTTTGTTTGCCTTCTGCCTTCCTGCCCTTGAACATTCCTTTGAGAGGAAGATCAAGCCTCCTGCGTGTGTGACGCTGAGCACAGTGTCAGGCACACACTCCTCTCACTCTCTGATTCTTGTGTAGGTAGGTAGTGGGAGAGATGCACTGACCTGTGGTCTGAGAAAGGTCTGAGAGTCATGAGACTCCATGATTAAGATCAATTGTGGTGAATTGTCCCAGAATAAACCTTTGCTAAGTTCGCATTCATATGTTCAAAGTGCCCTGGGCCAAAATCAAAGAGTTTTTTTCTCCAGATGCACAGAGGACAAATAGCAAAGTCACTGTGACCTCTGAGATTCTACTTTCTTCAAAAATAACATGAATTTTTTTTCTGATTATAAAAGCAGTACAAACATATTGTAGAGAATTTATATAATATAAAAAGGAAGAAAGGAGAAAATAAGAATTGCCCGTAACCCCAGCACCCAGAGACAAATTTTAGCCTTTAGAAGTACTTTGTTCTAGTCTTGTGCTCAGTTTATATAGGTACATATTTATATACTATTTTTAATGCTTTCACCCATCTAATCTTAAATAATGCTTATTTTCTTTTGTATATTCTTAAAAATATAAGCTATTTTTAGATGTTGCACAAGATTTTGTCCTTTGATTTAAAAAAAAACATTGATTTAATCATTCATTTTTCTTGCCATATGTTGTCCTGTTTTTGCTGAGTGGAGGTCAGACCCCTCCCCATATTTGTGGAGGATTCACCCAAAGATACCCTCTCTGCTGGAAGGCAGATCCTTTTCAACAGGAAGAGGTGAAGAGAGGTGAGGACTGCAGATCCAGTGTCTTCTCACACAGCCCCCAACCAGATGGGTCTTCTCTTTCCTTGGGATGACCTGCAGGTGTCTTCCACCTTCTTGACTATGGTGGACCTTTTGATCACAAATCCAGGATTATTTTCTTTAAGTAAATTTCTAGCAAAATGAGTGAAGGAGATTGAATATTTTTGAGACTTTTAAAGTATATTTCCAATTTGTTTACTGCAAAATTTATCATTGAGTTCATCATTTAAAAATTTTTGCTTCTCTGTTTGATAGGGGAAAAAGGCAATTTGTTTTATCATGTTTGTTTGTTTGAGTAGGAACCAACCTTATGATTTTTGTCATCAACTTGTTATTTAGGCTTCTTTTGCTTTGAATTATCTGTTCAAGTCCTCTGTCCTTATTTTGCCTACCAGTTTTTAATATTGTCATATGAATTTGTGTGCTAAATACATCAAACTATCATCTGATAGATTTGAATTTATTGTTTCACTTTCATTTTATTTGTAGTTTAAATAAGCTCTGTATTGTCAAATTTGTTGAATGTTGTGATGTCTTCCATTGCTTAAAAATTTCTTCCTTTTCAGACACAACATATATATCTACATTTTTTGTGATTTTATTCATGTATTTTTGTTTAATGTTTTAACCTGGTTGAATTTATTTTAGTGTATGTTATAAGTTTGAGGTTTGTTTTCCTTTATAATAGATGCGTAATTGTCTCAGAACCATGTATCTTTTCTTTTACTGCTAATTCCTACATTTCTGCATTTCATTTATCTGTCTGTTAATTTGTCTACTAGGATCTCATTTTATGTAGTATGTCAATAACATTTTAATATGTAGCAGGACATGAGTCCTCTTACTTCTATTTTTCCTCAAATCTCTTGGTTAGTCTTATTTCTATTTTCAAATGAACTTTAGAATGATTTTATTGTGAAACAATACATTATAAAATTCTGATTGACATTGAATTAAATATACTAATTTATCTTACACTAAGTGAAATTTTAATAATACTGAGTTTTTCTATTCATGGAAATGACATACTGGGCTCTTTAGTCATATATACCCCTGGACGAAAATCTCCTCTGTGTGTGTATGGCCCATTAGTTCTGGAAGTTTTATTTTCATTTTTAAATTATCATTACTATGAAGAGAATTTTAAAAATATTTTAAGAACTTCATTTCAAATATATAGGTAAAGTAACTATATTGACTTTATAACTCAAAACCTTCAGACCATTCTTCTTATTCTCATTTTTCTAGAACATTTGTTTTCTAAGTAGTCAGTCATATCTTCAAGATGGTCTTCTTAATTTCTTTATTTCTTATGATCTTTTGGATTGGCTAGTATATCCATAGTGTTAATAAATAATAGTGGGCTTCCTTATATTATTATTGATGTGAATGGAAAATCTCTTTATATGATGTTGGACATTTGCTTTACATTATTACAAAACTGTACTGAGGCATTTCTTTTTTATTCTAGTTGCACCAAGTTTAGTTAGTAGCAAATACTGATTTTACCAATCCCTTATTGTTGGTTATAAAAATGATTTTTTATCCTTCTTCACATGCTAAAAACAACTTGAAATTTGATGGATATTACTGGTACTTGATCTTTTCTCTTCAAAATTTGATGTTACACAAGAAAACTTTGAGGCCAGTTTGATGTTCTAATCTTTCTAGGTAAACTGTTTTTTAAAATTGTTTTGTTCTATTTTATAAATGGCTGCAGGTAGAAATTTTTAAAATTTGTCCTTGAAATTATAAAACTTTATGAGATTATTTCTAACTACTGACACTAAGTACAAATTCAGGTTGTCTGTAAATCTGGAAGATGTTTTGCCATTTTATTTCTCTGATTATTGATTTTTGTCCTAGTTGCTAGGGTTCCTATTTATTAGTATATGTGTATGATACATAATGATTACATTCTGTGTGAGTAGGGGGCACATGGACATGACACATCTTAATTCTTCTTATGCCCCTTCCCCTCCTCCTCCCCCCCAGTTAGTGGTGTGCTGGGTCTCCGTATTTGGCTCTATATCTCGCTCATTATTCTTTCTTAGTACTTCATGTCTATGTTGTTTGGCTCTGTATTCCGGCAAGGTTTGTGTATGTGTTTTTGTCCTACACACCATTAGTTTAGTTTCTATAGTATTCTGCACTGTTTCCAACATACAATTTAATTTGGCTCTAACATTTTACATTTATTTGTCACATTTCTCTATAATATGTATCAGAACATTTTTCTCTACCTTTGAAAAATTTTTCTCAGTCCTTTTTCATAATATTATTATATACTTTTTTCCATGAATATTTATTTCTTATTCAGCAAATGTTTTCTTTCAATCAGAATTCATAACTTCTTTTCAGATTCTAAAAGTAATATATGTTTATTGCAGAAAATTTGGGAAATATAGACAATTATGTAGAAGAATGTAAAATGACCATTATTCCATTAACTAAACAAAAATTGCTGTAAATATAATGGAATATTCTCTTTTAGTCATAATTTGTGGTTTTCTTATTTTTTTTTAACAAAATTGGGACTTTCTGCTATACACTGTTTGCCTTAACTTTTATTTTGAAGTAATTATAGTCTGACAGGCAGTTACAAAAACTGTAGAAAGTCCCTTGCACACTTTAGCATCCTCAGTGGTGCCACCTTATATAACCTCAGCACAATATCAAAATCAGGAAACTGATACTGCTAAAATATTGTTTTTCAGACTGTAGATCTTATTCAGTTTTCATTATTGTTTAATACATTTATTTTTGCACCTGTGCATATGTATAGTTCTGTGCAATTTTATGCCATGTATAAATGCATGGACTGAGCCCCTCAACCCAATGCCAAACTGTGACATCATCACAAAGGGCCTCCCTCCTGTCACCCTCTTGTGTCCACACTCTCCCACACCATCCTGATATTTTGCAACCATTGAGATGTTTCTTCTCTATATTTTTGTGACTTGATAGAGGGTACAAAGCCTCATCTAGATAGAAGGAGTAGTTTGAATTTTTTAGATACACTGCATATCATAATGAAATAGCTAGTTATTTGACTACAGTACATTTCAAAATCAAGTAAATTTCAGATGTCATCGTAGAAAAGTTAGATACTTGAGGCACTGGATATGTTAATTTAATCATCCCCATTGTTTTCAAAACCTGGTATCATTACTTAGCAGTTTTATATATATATATGTATATATATATATATACATGTATATATACATCTCACTATAATTTGTATGTATTTATGAAAAATGTAGTATATAAATGGTATCGTATAGTATGTAACTTCCGTGGGATCAACTTATTTTCCTAAACATGTTTTTGAGTGCCATGCAGGATTTCAGATGCATCAATGTAGAGGTGGACCATTTTTCATCTTCTTTTGTTTTTAAGGTACCTCTGAACAATTGATGTCCAACAGCAGCCCTGTTTTCTAGTTCTGACACTCTGTTCTCACACTGATCACTTCAGCTGCCCATACTTTTAATAGGATTTTTAATCTCCTGAATTTTTGTTGGGTACCTTTTCATGAACTCTAATTCTTTGCTAAACTGGTCATTCATGTTTTGTACCATTTTGTTTAGCTCAGCTATCTTTATATTAGTGTCTTCTGTAAACTTGCTGATCATTTTGTTTATTAAGTCCATTATCTGTTTTGTTATATCTTCTTTGAGCTTGCCAAACACCTTATTGGTCTTATTTTTAAAAATATCCTCTGTTATCCTTTCCAGTAATTTGGCTGTGTGGATTTTGATTTCCTCCTCCTTGATGTCTTATGGATTAGCTTTGGAGGAGTTGAAAGTTTGGGGAAACATTTCATTGCTTTATTTTCTCATGTTTCCATTGGGTTTGTTTGTTTGTAGTGAGGTTTGTGAGTTGATTATAGTAGAACACTAAGAGAAACTTCATATTGGTGTAAAGTAAATAGCATAACCATCTATCCATTGAAGAAAGTATGAGTTGATTTCATGTTTTGGTAATAAGAATAAAGCTGCTATGAACATTCATGCACAGATTGAGATTCTCTTATACACATTTTCTTTTAAAATAATGCATTCTATTGTAAGCATTTCTCCACATCGCCATTTAGTCTTTAAAAACAGTTGTAATGGCTGCATGATATTCTACCATATGGATGTACCTCGATTTGTTTAACCACTTATCAGTAAGTTCATGTTTCCCTGAATTTTATTGGCAACATACCAGATGCTTTTTAGTTTTCTTAACCTCATGGCAAATATTTAAAGAATGTGTATACTTTCTATGCATTTGGAGTGTAATGTTCCATTTTGTTTACAATTATAAGTTGTTTCCTTTCAGTCTTTTTAGTTTATCTGCTTTTTCTTAAAAATGAAGAAAGGTTTAGGCAGGCCTGATGCTTGCTGATAGGTCAGGTGTGTTTCTTTGGTGTCTCTGATTGTTTACCTGGGTCCTGTTGGATCTCCATCTTTCACACCTTTGGATGTCTGGCTGACTAATGTACTCTACTGCTGACCAGATTGCTGAAGCCTGGTAGTTATCCACTGAGTGAGAGCGGAGGAGAGAGCTTTGTTCCAGTGGAAATATATTCATAGATTGTCTTTATTTTTTGTTTAACATGCCGTCTCGTCTCTATCTCTCTGTCTCTGGCTCAGATTCTCCCCTCCTCCTTTCCTCATGGGAATGGAACACACAGCCTCTTACATGCTAGGCAAGTGCTCTACCACTGAGCTATATCCTCAACCCAAGTTTTTCTTTTGTCAGAAGCAACAAATTAAACATTACCCAGAGTATGCTGCTTCCCTCTTCTTCTCTCTATTCTCTCTAGTGCTGAGGATTCAACCCAGGACCTCACAAATGCTAAGCATGTCTTACCGCTGAGCTGTACCCCGGCCCCTTCTCTCTCACTTTAATTCTCACACCTGGTATCCCAGATTCCAATAATCTTTCACTATTCATTCTTGCTCCTTGCAGCATCCACCATCACTGTATCACAACTCCAGCCATCACAGTCTCCAAGTGACTGTAATAAAAGGTGATCATTAGGGGGATGCAGAAACCATGAGCTCATAGGAATAGATCTCTTATATATCAGAGATCCATGTCTCAGACATCAGAGGTCATGAAAAACTACTGTCTTTTTCCTTCCTGATCTTGCTGTTCTGCCTCAGGTGGACAAGACAGCATTCATCATGGAAATTTCTTCTAGAGCCTGTCCAGTGCTATTACCATCATGCATCTTGGTGTGGTTTGAGATTATTTTAATGGAGATGAGCTAGTATAAAAATGAGGTATCTCTAGATTTTCACCTTCATTTCACAGAAGTCTGTAATAGCTTTGTGATATAAAAGAACGGTATTGGGGGCAGTGTCTTATTCTCCTTCAAATGATGATGACTGTCATTTCTGAACACTTCATTGTTTAAAAAGCACTTTATATGCATTATCTCAGCTCATTCATCCAGGTTTTGAGCACCTGTTATATGCCAAGCACTGAGAACACAGAGTGAATGACACGCCCCATCCCTTTTTCCTTCACATTCTCCAATCACTTCACATAACACTCAGAATAAAAAGTCAATTTCATTCTTCCTGAGAGGCTGGCCCTTCCTGTCTCTCCACCCTCCCCTCCTCTCACTCTATCCATTCCCGGCTCCTCTTTAGCCACAAAGGACTCTAGCTGCTCCTCAGACGTGCTAAGCACCTTCTCTCCTCAGAGCCTGCACTTTCATTTGCCTGGAATGCTCTTTCTCCATATTCATATAATAACTCACTGCTCCTTGTCATTCAAGTCTCAGCTTAGGTGTTACCTCTCAGAAAGGTCAAAACATCGCACTTTGAATTATCAAATATTGGAAACAAAAACCCTCCACCCCAACTAAATCATTACTTGCTTCACCTGCAATCAGTCAGTTCATAAGTTATTAGTAAGCGCCCCACTGTGAGTCAAGCAGCACATTAGATGCTGTGACTACCATGGCCAATAGCTTACCATCCCCCTGAACTCTTGGAGGGGATATTCTCATGGTATATGACAGTCTTCAAATGCACAAGATCTTCTTAGAAGATAGATGACATCAGCCTACAAAGGATGCCGTAATGCTCTCAAATCTCTTACCAAGAATTCTGATTTGTTTCTCCTCTTGAATTTCTAATCTTCTCATTTATAAACTCAGATTCTGAAGGAAAAAAGATTAATTTTTCAAAGTGACCTAAAGCTCTCCAAGAGCATCATTAACCTTTCCTATTTAGGAATGTGGCCTGCTTCCCAGCTCCGGTTCTAGGAGTGATTCACCCTATTTCAGCGAGGACACAGAGGCTCAAACAGAGTGGTCTCAGTGTTTGCCCACAGAATGTTCCAGTAGGAGCTCTATTTGACTTTTGCTTTTCCCCTCCTTGTGAGGAGACTGACTAGGGCTAGTTGCCATGGTGACACAGGATGCTGACATCCTTGCCTTGTGCTCCAAAGGAAGGTTTTCTTTGTTCTTCCTTCGTGGTGGAGGAAGTGTAAGGAGGGCACAGTCGCTAAGAGCGTAGCCTGGAATCCAAAACAGACAGATGCCTCTATTCCAGCGGCTGCTAGCTGTGGTTTAAAATCCCATCCTTGTCAGGACTGAGCTATAATATCCTGGGAGGTTACTTTGCCCGGTTAGTCTCAGTTTTCTCATTAGAAAAAACAGTGAGAGCAAACAATCTTGCTTTAGAAACTCTTTGAACAGTAAGCGAGTTATTCCTTTAAATGCTTATGATAGTATCTGGTATACAGCAAGGTAACTATGCTCGCTATTATTATTCTATGACTACAAACCATGATCATCACTTCACCCTCGTTACCATCACCATCACCATCATCACCGTCCCTAGTAGGTTCCAGTTGCTTCATGGAGGAAAGGACCGTGGCAAAAACAAAGAGAATGAAGTTTCAATCCTGACTCCATCATTCCTGAGCAAGTGTGTGAATGTAGTATCTCAGTTTCTGTATCTATAATGTGAAAAGAATAGAACCTATTTTTCTGGTTATTTTGAAGATTCAGCAAATTTAGTCAAATGAAAATGTCTAGAACCCAATAAATGCTTAACACAGATTATCTGACCGTGAACTGGAATCTAGAACTAGCAGTAATACAGCCTTTGATTTTAGGGTGGTAGCCACTGCTAAAACTTGAAAAGGGACCTAATAATTAAAGAAATGCTAAAACTAATATATCTCTCTCCCAAATATTGGAAAAAAAGAGTATTTTACAACGTTTGAAATAAAGTAATTGTTGTCAAGTTCATTTGGTTTCACCAAATTCCCTGTATGACTGTGGTCACCATAGAGGGGACAGTATAAACGTGCGGGCTCTGAAGTCTGACTGCCTTGGTCAAATGCCATTTTAGCCACTTACCTGCACTGTGACCTTGGGAAAAATGATTTAACTGATCTGTGCCTCAGTTTTTCCATTTGTAAACTGTAATCTATCTCATAACATTCATGGAAAGATTAGGTAAGTATATATATACTCACTGTGTGTGTATATAAATAAATAATATATATATATAATATATATTATATATATTATAAATAAATAATATATATATAATATATATATTATATATATATAATATATATACTTATATATATATAAATAGAAATATATTTGGCAGAACTCCAGACGTATAATTAATGGTAAATAAGTGTTAACTACCCATATTATGTTATAATTATTTATTTATATTACTGGACTCCTCTTATAGACTATAATGTTATGGAGAGCATTTACTGAACATTATTCGAACTTATTACCAAATACCAAATAAAGTACCAATGATAGATGACCAGTAGATGTTTTTATTGAATAAGTAAAGACCTAGATTTGTGTTCCAGTTCTGCTATGCACTAACTGTGTGATTATGGGCAAGTCATTTAACTTCTCTGAACCTCTTTTTTCATCTGCAAAATGATAATTTTTAAAAATGAAATTTCTACCGCCTAACATTTTTACCTAATATTGTAGTTACCATGCATTTCACTCATTCTACAAATATTTTTAATGCCTACTATGTATGTACCTGGGAGTATACACACTGCCAGAACACTCTGGAGGTAAAGGGGTGGTATTGACTGTGCTTATTCTCCTTATATGTGAGGAGTTACACATAGAAAGAATCAGTATTGGACATGGGAATAAAGTGTTAATGTGAAAACTTCCCAGATGATAGAGAAAAATGAAGCATTTTTCATATGGATTCTGAGACTTGAGATCAGGCAGTAGGTCAATAACAGTCCATAAGAAGATTTTAAAATATTGTCATTGAATATATGAGTCACATTCTTTGACATGAAATTAGAAGTAATTCCTTTTCCTCCAGTCTGAGGAAGTTTGGTATTCTTAGGCCATGTATATTTGCTGCAGAGGGAAGAAGGATATGGCAGTGGAAGAGACAGGAAAGGATGTTTGTTGGGGTCAACTTCACTGGCTAACAAGCCTCCCCAGTGTTCTATCTAAAACATCTGATGGAAAGGCTTGAATGAACACTATAGTTTCTTACTTTGGATGTTAGCCAAATTCAAGTACTAATCTTTTTGGAGGTTCTGCTTGGTCTCATTGAGTGAGATCAGTTGTTTTAAAAGGGTTTCTCTGCCTTGCTTCTAAACTATCCCTACCGTGTGACAGTCCCCTGGATAATTCTGTTATCTTAATCTCAAGTGTCTCAGCTCAAGGCATATACAGCAGTGCAGAAGGAGAGGGAAACCATTTGTCCAGGAAAGGGACCATCAGGGTGGGTAAGTAGCCATTAGCCTGGTACAGAATGTGGAGAAAATTTATTATAAGGCCCTGGTTGAGCATCTATTATATGCCAGGCCTTGTACAGATGATTTACTCATACCCTGTTAAAAAAGGAATGTTCCAGAAAATCATACTTCCTATTTTACAAATGAACAAAATCAAAGCAGAAATGGTGTGCAATAAAAATGAGTTAGCAGTAATCTAAAATTGTTTCAAAATTTAAAAATGTTTAAAAGTTGATGTTAATTTGCTACCTGGGTGTTGACTCCTGGTTGCAAGTGATAGAATCCAGTGAGTTTCAGTAAAGCGGGACACTAGGGTGACTCACGGGAGCCAGGTAGTATGGCTGGACCTCAGGTCTAATTAGACTTTTGAATACTCCTGTGGCAATCTCTTCTCTTGAGCCAGAGCCATCTTATCTCTGAATGGCTGTTTCACTTCCAATCCCTCTATGCAGACTGGCTTTTTCCATTTCTCTGTTCCATGAGAAAGGAGAAATTGATGTCAAGATTTACACATTGATCATCCTAAATGCAAATGAGTTTCTTAAATTCCATATTCCCAAATCTCATAGTAGGGCTCTGATTGGATCATATGCTTATCCAAGGACCATCTAGAATAGGGTAATATTTTTCTATTATGGCAGCTTCTAGGATAAACCTGTGGATGGGCTGGGTGTGGTGTACACTTGTAATTGTAGCACTTGGGAGGATGAGGCAGGCGGATCACCACAAGCTCGAGGCCAGCCTTGGCTACACAGTGAGTTCAAGGCCAGCCTGAACTACATAGTATGACCCCATCTCAAAAAAGCAAAACAAAACAAAAAAAACCCACGAAGAACCAAAACAACAACAACATCCACCACAAAACCTGTGGATGGGGTAGAGAGGAGTGACAAAGATCTTTAGGCAGATACTCGGGATAGTGGTGAAAGAAGCTTGTGGTGGTGTTACTGCAGCGTAACTTCGCTGGTATGCCTGCCAAATGAAGCTTCCTATACAACCCAGGGCCTCGCTAAAAGTTTGAGGGCCACTCAGATTTGGCTGTGGTCTAGAGCACTATGAGAGGAAGAAGGAAGGAGACAGACAGTCATGCACAAATAGTCTATATCCTGCACTGGGGCATTTTATACATACATCTCATTAAGCTCTTATCCCTATTTTGCTGACATGGAAACCAAGCCTCAAAAAGACAAGGTGACTTGCTCAAAGTCCCAGTTGAAATAAATGTTGAAAACAAATTCTAAAATCTGTGTAATTTCCAAAGTCATTATCACTCTGAGTCAAGCTGGACTGTTTTTGTGACCAGTTTTCTCTCCTCCCTGATGTCTTTTCAAACTTTGAAAAAAGTTTGCAGAATAAATAGTTAGGCAGCAAATATCTTGTTTCCTTCCAATTTCCATAAAGCGTTTGATTCCCCTCTGGTCTCAGGGGTATTTGCCAGTATCTTTGAGTCAGTCAAACCATCCCTTAAATATAAAAAAAGTACAACCAACCCAGCCCTCAATGATTCATGATACCCAGCATACATATTTATAGGCTCTCTCCATAAGTGAAATCCACTTGACACTCTCTTGATCACACCCCCGTGCATCTGCAAGCCTGCATCGGGCTCTTGGAAGAACCAAAGACCATGCCACTTATTCACTCACACGTGTCTGTGATGGGGATTGAACTCTCAGTGAACCACCCAACAGAGCCAAACTCTGAGTGCCCATCTGTGGAGGTGGAGTTCTGAAATGTGAATTCTGCTCCTGGCTCCCACATCTCAAGCTTGGGATATGTATTTTTTTCCCTTAGGTGTGGGGATCTGTTCCCACAACTCTACAACCTTCAAATGTCTCTTCGTCTCTTTGAGACTCATCTCTCTTTAAAATAGAGTTATTAGTGACCTGTATGATGAAACTTGTCATGAGGAGAGGGTGGACAGGGCTTAAGGAAACCCATAAGGCATAGTGCATGTCCCAAGGGTAGTCACAGAAGGCAGCTGAAAACAACCCCTAAGCCTGCATGGGAAGAGGAAAAGCTGGTTCCTGGCACCCAGACAGGACAGCTGTATGGAGAAGCCTGCAAACAGAAGCTGTGGTCTGCAGCAGGTGAATGCAGCCAGCTTGCCCATGGTAATTTGGCAGGGAAGGAACCAGTTAACCAAATACCCCGACCATACTCTCATCTCACCCTGTGACTTCTGCTAGTGCCCCTCATTGGGTGAATCCATTCTGTCTGTACTGACTAGCATCTCAGCATTAAGGCATGATGGACAAGGTATGGAGGAAGGACTGGAGGGATCAGCTGAGACACCCAGCTCAAGTTCCAAACAGACAGCATAGTGCATGCGGAGTGTTCTGTCACACTGCTGGATGTGTGATATGTTTTTGTAAGTACCTGATTACTTAATCCATGTAGATAGAACTAGAGACTTTCCATATTGTGGTGCATTTCCACTTCAAATTTGATATTAAATTTTTTAGGAAATTTAGGAGAAGATAGTTTCCATTCTCAGTGTTATTTGTCTAGCCTATCACTTCAACAATGACTTCTGGCTCTATACCTTCCCCTTCAGGAAGAGCATGCTTTCATTCATTGATTTGTCCAGCAGTGATTTACTCAGCACTTTCCATGTGCAAGACATGGTGCAAGGTGCTGTCTTAGTCAGCAGGTTCTAGAGTCAATGGTTTGCAAGAGAGCAGGCTTAATACAGGACACTTACAAGTTGCAATATTCACTGACAAGCCAAATGCAGGAGAGTGCAAAATGTCTGTCTGTGACCCAGAGACCCAAAAGATCCAATCAAGGGCTGGGAGCCCACATCAATGTCCCGTGTACATCCCTGTATGCACTAAAATGCTGAAGGGTCTGTACTAGAGCCAGGATACAATGCTCAAGGCTGAGATGAAAACCAGAGCTCCCCTGAAGTAAACAGCAGCCATCATCCCTGATGACAGCAAGGCCCCGAGCTCCTCACACAACAAGAACAGCTGAGTTCCTTCAGGGAAACTAGCTGAGATAGAGCTTCTCCTAGGAAATCAGCCCCTGCAATTTCTTGCTCCCATTCTCCCTTATCCTGTATCAGCAGTAATCCTCAGGTGGATCTTCTACACCCTGCCAACATGCTAATTCAGTTCAACTGGGCATTCCTGCTCAAATTGGCCAGAATCAATCCCCCACAGGTGCTGAAGACATGGGTGTGGACATACACCAAGTCTCACATGTTTGCAGACTGGCAGAGATTAGAGACACATAAACTGTGAGTTAGCAAACAGTGTGTGGAATGTGAGGTTGAGGAAAGACAGGAGGCCATGGTGGAAACAGCACACGGGTGGGGCTTCAGCCTGACACTGTCACTGCTAAATATTTGAAAAAAAAAGTGCTCAGAAATATGTAAAGAGGAGAAGCTTTGCAGAAAGAAAGATCCGTCTTTAATTGCAAAGGTTTGAAGATTAGTAAAGGTAGTTGTCCCACCCGAACTTTGGTGTCTTTCCAACTCTGTGGTGGGGCGTGTGTTTAAATGAACAAGATTGGGGTCGTTCCTAATTACTTATAGAAGAAGACTTCTGTTCATGGACTAAGCATATTCTTTTCCAGCTAATTAGTTTGACAAAGCTGAACAGAGGGCTGTTTCTGACCCTCCCTAAGCAATTAAACATAAGTGTTTTATCCCGTCTACAACTGCCTTCTGCGTTTCTGCTGTCAAGGAATGGTGCGCCCAGGATGGCCGTGCATATTACTCCTTTTGTAGCAAAGGAATTGCTGTGGTACCAGGAGCTCTCATCCTGATGGTTCCCTTATCTCATTCTTAGCCACTTCTTTGGGTCTGCCTATAAAAGAAAGCTTCCACAGCAACTGGGATAGAAGCCAGACACAGTTTACTCCAGAGGATCCACGACATGGCATGATAGAAAGAACAGGTCTCTGCCAGACATTGTGGTCTACACCTATAATTCTAGCACTGTGGGAGGCTGAAGCAGGAGAATCACAAGTTGGGGCCCACCCTGGGCAACTTAGTGACTTAGCAAGACGCTGTCTCATAATTTTTTTTTAAAAAGGGCTGGAGATGTAGCTCAATACATAAAGACAGGGTTCAGTCCCCAGTAATGTCCCCGAAAAAGGCATAGAAAGTGATCTGTATGCTAATTAACTTGATTTAATTATGCCATATCGTACATGTCTATCCAAATACTACATTGTACCCCATAAATGGGTACAATTTTGATTTGTCTATCACAATGATATTTTTTAAATGGCAGGGCTCTAGAATGCCCCCTCCCATGTCATCTAGGGATAGCAGAGGATAAACAGAGATGGAGGTTGTCCTGGCTGGTTGTTTGTCCTGCGGTAGCTGCATCAAGGGGCTCAAGGTTCTGAGAGGCCAACCAGGTGCAGAGCACAGAGGCACATTGACACGGTTGTATCTGTCCTGTTCCCTGAGCTCTGAGAAGTAACCAGATATTTCCTATACAGTACTAAGAGTGGCTGAGTCTGCTGTGGCCCTGCTTTAACCAGCTGGTATAGAGCAACTTTCAGGAGGAACCGGCACAGACTGCTAACAGCAGAGAACCAGAACACTCTCTCCTTCAACACAAGGCTGCTTGATAAGCCCCAGAACTTAGCTACAACTGCTTGAGAAAAAAAGAGGAGGGTCAACTAAATAGCCAACAATTTAGTTGTCTTGGTTTGGTGGAATTGAGGATCAGAGAAACACACCAAGCAAAGCACACACCCAGGAATCAGAAGAGCTAGACATAGAGGTGTGGTCTATTCCTAAACTGCTGGTTAATACCTGTGAGAACCCATTTTGCAGCTGTGGAAACTGAAGCACAGGGAAGTTAAGTAACATGTCAAACCTAACGTAACTTGCAAGTGACAAAAACAGGAAACAAATTAGATCAATCTGGCTCCTAAGACCTCTTAATAGACACTATTCCAGCGGTGGGGAACCTATTGGCACGCATGCTGCAACAGGCTGTTTGTATCACTGAAAGCTCTACGAGGTTTGCCTTCACTGCACTATTCTATGCTTTGGTAAGAATACAATTTCACTAAGGGAGAGTTCTAAGTGACAGGGGATGCAGCTGATCCCCTATTATGTGGTGACATATAGGATGGTATCAGCAAGTAATTCATTCGCCTCTTCTACAGCCACTTCACTGGGTTTTACAAAAAAAATCGCTGAGACATATTGTGAGACCCTAGTGTAACCACCACAAAACCAAGTGGGTTAGTGATACAGGCTGAGTGATGGCCTCCAAAGATACCCACCTCCAAATGCCAGTACGTGTGAGGCTGCCACCTTACATGGCAAAACGGACTTTGCAGGTGTGATTGATTTAACAACTCTGAGATGGGAAAATTATCTTGGATTACCCAAGAGGGCCTGATGTAATGACAAACATCCTTCAAAATGGGAGGCAGGGGAGTTAGAGTCAGAGAAGGTGATGGAACAAAGGAAACAGGTGGGAACAGTCCTGGGCCACAAGGCGAAGACTCTGAGCTGCTGCCAGGAGCTTGAAAAGAAAAGGAAATCGATTCTTCCAGAAGAGGGCCCTACTGAAACTTTGATTTCAGCCCAGTCAACTAACATAGGACTTCTAAACCTCAAGAGCTGTGAAAATGATCAATCTGTGTCGCTAAGCCTCTAAATTTATGATAAATTTTCATTTAAGAGAAAACAAAGTGTTACCCATGGGAGCATCAGAATCACCAGTGGTGGGTCAGTCCCCTGGCTCTTGCTCGGTATAGGATTGAGGCATAATCCAGAAAGGAATAATTCTGAACTACATAGTTCCAGTGTTGAAATACTGAAAGACTGAAATTCCTTCAGTATAAAATACAGAAAGAACAAAATGCCCCAAAAATGTTAATTCTGGACGAAGTAGTTTTAAAAATTCTTTACGAACCACTTCAAAGTCCACTTTAAAACAGTCTTTAATAATGTAACCTTTTTTCATTTTTGTCAATATATTTTGATCACGTACTTTTTTATTAGTGTATTTAAATATATCAAACATTGGGCTACAGTGTGACATTTTCATAAATGCATATAATATACTTTGGTCCTCTCCATCTCCCCCATTACCTTCCCTTAGCTTTCTCTCTCGCATTCCACTTTCTCTGGTCTAATGGTCTCCCTTCTACTTTCATGTTGTGATGTTAAGCTTAATTGACAATTGGGAGCCATCTGGGAGATCAGTATAGTACATGTCTGGGTGGGTCTTGAAGACCTGACCTTGAAGACTATATATGGTTCCTTGCCCCTTCCTCTCTGGCCTGTTCCCTTGTTCTGCTTCCCACCTGCCATGAGTTAAGCAGCTTTATTACGCGATGCCCTCCTGACATGTTATTTTTGCCTCAGAGCCAAGCAACTGTGGACTGAATCCTCTGAAACTATGAACCAAATAAAGCTTTCCTCCTTTAAGTTTTGAGCGTTGGATAATTTGTCCCAGCAACAAAAAATCTGATTAAAACATATGTCATGTTTTTCCTTCCTAAATTCTACATATGAGAGAAAACATGGATAATTGTCTTTCCGAGTCTGGCTTATTTAAAAAATATGGGACAATTTGCAAATATATATTCCAGCTTTATGCAGGGGCTATGCTAATCCTGTCATGCCAATTTTAGTATGTGTGTTGTTCAAGTGAGCATAATTTACGAAATATACATTTTTTGCAAGCCTGTGCACTCAGATATACTAACAGAACAGCAGGTGCATAGGTATGAACAGGAGCAGATGAACCATATTAATAAAGAAATAGATAAAAAAAGCAAAACATATAAATACACATCACCATGGTTGGTATTTTCTGCACTATTTCATAGCTGTTGTCATGTGAAAAGCCATGACAGACAACTTAAGTTTTTTGATAAGACCGATCAAAACTCACAATGTGTTACCAGAGCCTGTGCAGCCTGAGACATAAGCAGACCCGGAGTTCTGATATGCACAGCAGCAGTAGAAAACTGTACCAGCTCCCGGGAGAGAGAACTTGATACCTTCAGGGTCTGTCCTCTCTGGCTCCAGCTGATTGGGTGGTGCCTCCAACAGTAAAGGAGGATCTTTTCCTCCTCTTCTGCTCAGATTTACCACCTTAATTTCCACAGGAAATACCCTCATAGACATACCCCAAGTAATAATAAATATAATGGGCAAATAATAATAATGCCAGTTTTATCAGTATTCCTTCCACCTTGCATGATATGACTACCCTGTATAGAACTGGAAATGCACTAACTCTTTCCCCAGGATGACTGTTTCTGCCCCTTTTATAGGTATTTTTTTTCCCAATTGCAATTAAGGTTTTTGAGATCTCAGCTTTGCAGATTTCAACTTTTGTGGCTGTGATTTTCAGAATTTTCAGAATTAGAGATTTTATTCTTTCAGGATATTAACATTTGGGACCACAGTGATTGGGATTATGTCTTTCAAGACTGTGATTAGCCACAGTTGAATGTGTCCTGATATTAGTGTTCATTCAATCCGAGTCCAGCCTGGGAGGCGGCACCAGCCACACCTCCCTGCCTCTCATAGCGGTTCTGATTCAGGAAGACTGAGACAAGGAGGCGGATGAAATTTTAAAGGAACTATTTCAAAGTCTGAGTGAAGGTTTTGAGGATGTGTTTGGCAGAAACTCTAAACCATATTAGGTTATTTATAAAGTCTTTGCCTATTAGAACCAGAATGAAATTTCCAGGATGATCCTGTCTAATGCCTGCATTTTACAGATGCAGAAACTGAAGCAGCAGAAAGTCCAGGGATTCTGGGAGTCTGACAATGGAGACTGAGTCTGGCCCAGAATCTAGAGCTACAGAAAATGACCCTTTAGACCAAAGCAAGAGAGAAATTGGTTCCTTCTAGGGAGCAATCTTCGGTTTTGTGACGATAACGTTGATTTAAAAGTGTGTATTTTTCATTGTTTCTAGACGACTCAAAGTCAAATGAAAAATGTAATTTTCGTGTAATCTTGTGAAGGATACATTTATATATTATCTTTTCCCTTAGTCTCTTTCTCTCCCTCCCCTCCTCTCCCCTCCCCTCCTCTCTTGTCTCTTTTCTGCTCTTCTCTCCTCTCTTCTCTTCTTTTCTCTTCTTCTCTTTTTCTCCTCCCAGTATTTTATAAAGTTTTCTACTCTTGAATTTTATAAATTCTTATTGGTCATTTTGGGAATGAAAAGGATATATATCTTTAGAATTTTCACAGAATGGAAAGAGGGATATGTATTTTTTTAAATTCTTGGAGCAACATCTCAAATATGGGATAAAAAACATTAAAATTAAACGTGAACATAGATAACTGTAGTGGCTTCTGCAGTGGGACCAAGGGCAAGCAGGTTAGAATTACTCCCTCAGGTTAGAATTCTACAGAATCCCTCAGAATTCTACACTGGGTGCTGTTCTCAGAAATCCCTGTAAGGGTTTGCCTTTCTGCAGAAAAAAACAAAGAATTGGGAATGTGTGTGTACATGTGTGTGCATGTCTTGGAGATCTAAAGACATAATGAGAGCAATCAGGAGAAGAATTAAGTACATTTTCCCTATGGGGCAAAAGCTATGAAGGACCTGATCAAGGACAGTTTGCAATGTATGACTCTGTAACTCCATCAGGAAGCTCCAACACTTAACAGTGTGAGGAGAACTTTGTGGATCCTGGATCAGGAAGCACAAGGAGCAGGAAAATGCCCATCCATGGTTTGGGATCACTTTCATGTGTTTTAAAATACACCTAGATGGTAGAAGCTGTCAAGTTTCTGACATGTTCCCCCTGCCAGCTTTCCTTTTTAGTTAAAGAACTGGGTGGAGGAGGGACAGAAAGAATTTCAGATGAAAATGCTAAAATGTTCCCCAAACTAAGAAGATCCATATTCAGAATAAAGCAAGTGGCCAGAATATAAAATGTGGAGAGAACCAACAAACCTTTTAAGTGCAGATTTCAGTCTGGATCACCAATGCCCTGCACCCCTTTCTCTCTCTTTCAGAAAAAGGCAAGAAGAGAGGGAAAGAGGGAGGAAGCAAGGGTACAGGACAAAGAGACTTGGAAATGACTTGAGGCCGGACTAGGACCCATCTCTAAATCCACCTCACTTCACTTTGTGGTCCAAGCACATCAGAGCCCTAAGAATTTGTCAAGCTGTCTAAAGCCCCTGTGATTATATTTGGATTGCTCTGTCAGCCTTATAATTCTTTCCCTACTTTTGTCTGATAAAACCCTTCTCTTCCATCACATGCTCTAAGAGAGCTTTTCTAATTGCTTTTTTCCATCTAAAGGTGCCCTCTGATGTGACCCAAGGGTGCCCCGTGCTTCTCTCTGCCATGATACTAATTATGCTGCATTTAAACATTGATGTATGATTGTTTCCCAACTCAACTGTGCACCCCTGAGGAAAGGAGGGTCTATTATTTTTGCTTATTCAGTGACTATCCCAGTACAGGGCACATGGTGGGTATTTTGTAAGTGTTTGCTGAAACTTCTGCAGTGACCAATGGACCATGTAGCAGAAAGATGAAAAAAAGAGTTCAGAGGTGCTGTGGTCGATGAACAAGAATGCAGGCAAGAATGAGGTCAGCTAGGTGGAATGGTAGGGAAGGTCTATACTGCCTGACTCCTGTATTTATCCTTTCAAATGCTGGGAAATTCAGTCAACCAAGAGATAAGGTATAATATGGGCTTTGATGTATAAACACTAAGTTTGAATTTAAAATTCTTTTAACTAGTTTCATAATGCAGCAAAATATTCTCTGTGTGTCTGATCGTGTGTGTGCACTTATTTTTTTCTTCTCTAAATTCTATGAGGGACCAAGACTATCTTAATCATTCCTTTTCTACTATACTTGATGTATATTAGTTGCATTGGTAAATAAATACATGACAAACCAATGTTATGTGCAAATGGAGAGATTTGAAAAACTACACAATTTTTCTCACATACAATATCCACTGATGTATAATCTCTCCTCATATGGATGTGCGTATATATAGCCAAAACCCTAAGATCAGTCCTTAATTCTCTTCTCTCGCATTCTGTAGCCAATCCCTGAAAAAGCACTGAAAACTTTTCCTCCAGACTGTATTCCAAATTTATTTCCAATTTTCCATCTTTCCGTCACCATATCCAAGCCAAGTCCTTTCATCCTCTGAACCACTGCAGAGCTTCCTAATTCATCTCCTTGTTTCCTTCCTCTCCCCACATAATCTATTTACTAAGTACCAACAGATGAATATTGTAACATAGGAAAGAACTCATAGCACTCCCTCACTTGAGATCCTACAATGGCTTGCCATTGCTCTTGGTGTGGAATGAAATTCCTGACCTTTGCTTACTGAGTCCTTCTGAGCCCCTGCCAACACCTATAGCCTCGTCTTCTTCTGTCCTCATTATCCAAACACACTGGTCCTTTCTGCTATTCTTTTACCCTACCTGCTGTTGCACTGGCTATAATCTCCACCTGAAATTTTTACATCGCTTTCTCATTCTTGTCGTTCAGATTTTGCCATATGTGACAACCTCTCAGAGAGGCCATCCCCCAGTGACCTGATCTCAAGTCACCACTATCTTTATCTTTATCACATCAGGTGTTTTAATAATCTTCAAAGATTTGTTGATAGTCATGAATTTTTATCTTATTTGTTTATTTGATATTTCCTGGCTCTTTCACAAGAACATAACTCCAGGAGTGGAAAGTATTTTCATAATTTACACTATGTCCAAGGATCTAGGATAGTTCTAATAATCCACAAATATTTGTTGAGTAAATATATAAATTCATGTATCTTAGCATAGTTTTGAAGACTACTTGAGACAATTTATGTAAAGCTGAGTCTGGCACATAAATAACATGCAATGAATGTATTGTTTTAATCATTTATTATCTTGCTTTAGATAAACATATTTGTATCTCTAAGTTTCTATTTGTGCATCTCTTCTATTGAACTCACTGGAAGCTGAGGATAGGGAGGTCCTAAATAGAATCGACTTGTTTCTTTTTTCTATGTCTTGGGTAATGACATAAAACAATTTCTTCATCCCTACCCATGAAGAAAAGGAGCAGGGAGCCATAGGTCAAAGGGTTATAAACTCAGCTACAGGTAATGAAAACCAAGAAAAACACTGATTTAAACAGAGCATTTTCTTCTCACACAACGAGTCGGGGTATAGACAATACAGGGCTCATACCCATGATCCTGCTAGCTTCACAGTCTTTAGGACTTCTAAGTATGGCCATCTGTACTGCACATTGCTCAACTTCAGTGTGCATCGTTAACCTTGCACAGTATGTGAATAGTACTGTCTGGAATTGCACAGCATTGGTCAGGAGCGGGGGGTGGAAACAAAGCCCCTTGGACACATTTCACTTTTCAGAGTTGTGTGGATATCTGCTCCCTAAAAACTGAAGACCCTCCTGTTGACTGTTTTATTTTTTCAGAAACAAGACATATTCATGCAGTGCTAAGGTCACTTACCTGATCCCTTCCTCATTTGTCTTTGCAACTCTGTTAGTTACACTAACAAGCACAAACAAGAGCTCAGTCTTTCTTTGAACTCTCCTTATGTTTGTCTTATAATACAAGCTGACATATGTCAGGCATGCTGTGTAAGGAATGTCCTGTATTACAGTGACTCTTTTTACCTGTGACTGGGTTCTCTAAGACTGTTATGTTACTCGGGGAAGGACAGGCTTATCTCTGGTGAAAAACAAGGCCTTAAATGCCAATAGATTAGTGCACAAGTGCTGACTTCTTGTTAATTCAAGGTCCATTGCCAGTTAGGTAGCATCCTGGGGAAGTCTCTTCCAAGATCCCTTTGAGATCCAGTTTATTTCCCTCCTGTGATCATCTCAGTGGATACATTCCAAGGTTGTGAGTGCAGGGAAAACCAAAGAGAGAGAGTTGGATGGAGGTTTTTACTGCCTCAGCATGGAAGGGAGACACCCCACTATGATGTTAATTTATTGGGCAGCGTTAGTCACTGCTTAAATTCAAAAGAGCAAGAAGTTTAGACTTTTGTAGTCTAGGATGAAAAAAAGGGAGAGCCAGTTTTTTTAAAAAAAGCATTAATAATTTCAAATATAGCAGTGCTTCCTGAGCTATGTCAGAAAATTCAGGTTTTGAATGTTAATAAATTAGCATTCTAAAATATTTTTAAAAGGTTGTATGGTGCAGCAAGAGTTTGTAAGAACCACAGCACATACTGTCAGCCTTCCTAATTTCAGAACTGCTGCTAAGGACGGTTCCAGGACAGCTTGTCTGTGTCCCCTGCTCAGGGTTTTGGGGTTTCCAATCCTTAGGGCAACTTTTAAATGATCAGAGGTTATGGGTAGCTGTCTCATTATTTCTGTTCTCCAGCAAGACAGATCTATGATGCATTCTACACAGATCTTTAAGGGGTCTCCAGCAAGATGGAACTCTGGTTGGTTGTACAGAGCAGTAACTAGTTCATTAGTACACTTTGGCTTTCTCCCTATCCTGATTACTCTTCCTATTCTCTCATATCTCTTTTCTGAAATCTCTTAATAAAACAACTGTGCTCAAACCTTTGTTTTAGGATCTCTTTTATGGGAAACAAAACTATTTATGATACAATAAATCTGGAGAATACTGCCTTGACTGTTTTTGATGAACATATTTTCTTTGTTACAGGTTTCAGAATCTTTAATATGCTAATACCCATTATGACCCTTCAAGAGGGAAATGTAGAAATTGAAGAGTCCTAACCTTACAGTGTAAACTTGTATCCTAAAGTCAACTTTCAGAATTAGTTCTCCAAGAAACACATGTTAAGGGATGCCTGATCTAAATTTTTAGTAACTTTTTTAAACTTTTTGAATAATGAAAAATATTAAGATTTCTTTTAAATGTAGAAGAGTAGATAGGGGAAGGAAAGGGGTTTTTAAATGTATGAAACCATAAGCACTTCATTTTGTTCTGCCAAGAAGAATTGTTTAAAATGAGAGTGCCTAGCCAAAAGGAAATGTTTCCTGGTGGGTCCAAGAGGGAACGTTAAGTGGTCAAACATTCCCTGGAAAACGTCACGAAACGTCCATCCAAGGAAGCTACCATGCGTCCTTCAGCTGAAAAGAGCAAACCCTGATACCCACCCCCAGTGACTGTGCTGGATAGTAAAATTAAACCCTGCAGTAGATGCCTCCTGTACATATTTCTGGAGTGATCCCATGCTCTGTTTAATTGTATCAGCCTATAGAGGCTGATTAGCATAATTAATCTTACTTCATGATGACCCTGAGAAGGAGGATGTTCTGAATTGCACAGGTGGGGGTGGTGAATGAGTGACTGGGTCTGGCTCCAAGTGCCAAAGAAGCCTGGGTGAGAGAAGTTTTGGGGACAAAAGCCAGACTCCTCTGTGAGCATGCAGCTGGGATTCATGGGGCAGGAAGAGTGAGAGAAGAGGCAGCTTGTGCAGGTCAGGTCTCAAGGCTGGGCTGCCCAGGGGGTTCTGGGTCGCCTCTCTCTGATAGGAATTCTTTGAGGACCAGGGCTGAATTGTCTCATTGTTTGGTGCAGGGATGGGCCGCAGATTATTTTGGGTAGAACATGATAGGAAAGGCAAATATAAGAGGAAAACATCATGGAATTAGAGGAAGAAATGAAATTATTATATTTGCAAGTTAGGAGTAGATGGATGGTCGGGTAGGTCAGTATAAAGATAGACATGAAGACATGTTGCACTGACTATGTGCTCAGCTCTGTGGTCTTTGCTTCTTATAAAGCATCTCGTTTAATCATCAAAACAATCATTACACCCAGTGGTTTATGACTAAATGGTGCATTAGAAACAACCACTAATAGTTGTTAAAAGGAAGACTGTGGGAGATAGTCTTCTTTGACTATAACCTAGCTTTGAAATGCATCCTCTCTTTATAGAATGAACAAATGAATAAACTCTTCAAGGAAGTTATTCTAATGATCCTTTTAGAAAGGTATAGACTAAGAGAGCAGAAGAGTAGTTCACTGAAACTTACACAATTGTAAACGAAGGTATATATGCCACATATCTGCCTTCTCTGCTATATCATAATTTAAGGGAGGGTTATAAAGTAGACCCCTCCGTGCTTTTTAGCCCATGTCCCTACAGTAGAAGGTGACTGATGTTCAGGGAGGGTGTCCTCAGTTTGAATACTGTAACTCGTTCCTTCATTCAATCAATATTTTAAGCATTGATCTTGAGCCAGACAGTGAGGTTATAATAATGAACAAAGCAGGTAAGTTTTCTGCCCTTATGAAATCTACACTCTAAGACAGACATTAAGGAGAATAGTCTCATAAGTATAACTTTATAGCCTTCCTTAAGTATGTTTTGTTAGTACATGTTTGCAGTATATAATGATTACAGTTGTTATGGGGGAATTGGTACATGCACCTAACACATTTTAATTCTTTTTACTTTCCCTCTTCTCTTCCCCCACCATCTCACTCCTTTTTGAGGATTCTGACTGAAAACTATAGTGCCTCCCCCACCAGAAATTGAACACAGGGCCTTTTCCCTGGGCTACATTCCCATCCTTTTTTTTTTTTTTTTTTAACCAGAGGTCTCACGATTAAGTCACCAAAGCTGGACTCGAACTTGCAATCTTCCTGCCAGAGTGCCAGGATTACAGGTGTGTGCCATTACATCTGGCATGGTCTTTAATTTAATTTTTATTAGTACTCATTTGCATGTTACATAATGTTTACAGTTCTTGTGTTTTATATATCTTCATGTTAAGAAAAATTACAATGGGAGCCTTGATATTCTGAGAAATTTTTCTACTTGAGTTGGCACCATGAGTATGAGTTAACTAAGAGAATGGGCACACATTCCAGGCAGTGGAAAAATCAGGCACAAAATCTGGAGAAGAGGCCAGGGAGAAAGAGACAGAGCTTGAGAAACTGAAAGCATGTGAGTTAGGCTGGAGCATCCTTACAGTAGCATTTCCTTGTAGGCAGAACAGCTGGACAAGATGCATCTTCAGCTGAGAAGGGCGGATGTGACTAATGGCTTAGGACTGGGTAAAGGAAAAACTATCTCAAGGCAAGTTGTACGCTGGAGAAATTAGATCTAAGGAGACTATTACAAGGTCAGAGCTTGTTGGAAACATAAAGAGGGTCTAGGAGGAGAGGTTCAGGAATAAGCTTATGATTAAAGTGAGGGTGCTGGAGACCTGCTTTATTTGATGTGAGCCACAAGACCCAGAGGATTCAAAGAGTCCTGTGGGATTAAACAAGCCTTTGAAAAGCACGTCATAAAGGAGGGTAGAAAGACAAATCCCTCCAGTCCCACTTTCCTGTGTGATAAAGATGTCTGCTTTTTCTCTCTGTACCCCAAAGCATGAAGGCTGCATTGGCTGGTTAGCCAACACTTGAATCCTGAGCACCGTGTCACAATGCTTAGATGGCAGTGAACAGGATGAGAATCTGGTCCCCGAACTCAGTAAATATTTGTGGCTCATTGGACATAAATATACTTTGTTTCCAGCCATGAGCTTTCTCTAAAGTGGAATGATTTTCCCTCTTTAAAGGGCCTCTTGAAACCTAAGAACAGCTTCGCTAAATGGTGTCTTGCTGCAGATTGATATGTTCCAATATCAGATGAGAAGAGAAGTAAAACCACACGCATTTAAAATCTGACAGGAACAAGAAGAATAAAGCCCTCTTAGTCTAATGGCAGGATAGAGATGGGTTTTGTTGTAGTGTTAGTTGCTGTTAAGTTTCTCAGCTCCTTTCAAGGGAGATAAAACACCATCAAGTAGAGTGATATGTACAAGTAAGTTTCAGGTACATTCACACAAGCAGTTTGTGTCACAGATCTTACATCCTGGATCCTTTGCACTTTTCAATTGCAGGATTTGGAGACAAATGAATCTGGTGTCGGGTGAATAGGGAAGAAAATAAGAAATACAGCTGTGCTCCGTGATTCTACGTGGGAGAGGGTTGCATGTCATGGCCCAGATTAAATGATCTGTCTCTGGGTCTGGGATGGAGACCTCTGCACCACAAGCACTTGGGATGAGTGTGGGCGAGAGGTAAACAGAGAAATGAGACAAGCCAGTGTCTTGCTGCTTTTTGGTTTCACCACTAGAGAATATCAACAGGGATCCATTTCCTAAATCATGAATTGGCAATTTGTTTTTCAGAAACAGGCCAGATTGTAAATCAATTGGGTGTTAAGGGTCGTGCCGTCTGTGTTGCTTTGAGTCAAGCCTGTCCGTGGCACAAAGGCAATCCTAAGAATATGTGTACGTAGGGAGTTCCCTGTGTTACAACGAAACTACTTATGAAATCAGGCAGCGGGCCACATCTGACTGATGGGCTGTAGTTTGCCAACTCCTGCACTGCTATCTTAGGAGGTTCTTTTTTCCTCAAGAATCAGGGGACAGAGAGAAAGTGGTATGGAACTACTTAGCTGTGGGCTTGAACTTGGCTCTGCCTTCCCAGGCACACAACCTGGAGATAAGTGACTCACTTCTGTGAGGCTCTGCAGAGGACATCTGCTGTATTGCTGCCTAGCATCTCTTTCTCCTCCTAAAGACAAAGAGGTGTTTTTGTTTTTGTTTTTTTGCGGGATGGGCCTCTCCTCAACTCTTATCCTCAGTGGTTCTGCTGAAGAGTTCTCCATTCTTAGATCCGGAGATAGATCACACAAGGTCAGCTGTGACAACTAATTCACATCATTCTTCTGTCTGCAACAATTGCTAATGGTGCCTAGTGAATAGAGGCCACAGCTGCTGCTAAACACGCTATAATCCACAAAACATCTCATCTTCCTATAACAGATAATCATCTATCCCAAATATAAAAAGTACTGAAGCATATAATCCTGCTATAAGGTTAACGGCTAATATAACATTTTCCTTGATAAAAACATATGTTCTAGAGTGGAGAATCTGTTATCCTTTAAACAAAATCTTCGATCATCCCAGATCCCTAAATGTTAACATTAGAAAGGGACTACCTCATGTTTAAGGCTTTGGGGAAATCTTTATCTTGTCTGTCTTTATCTTGTTAACGAAGGACTCATCCCTTATTTTTCTCACCTGTAAAAGAAGCATAGAAATAGAACCTATCTTAGAAATTTTATAGGATGAAAGAGTATTATACACATGGCTGAAGGTATAGCTCAGAGGTAGAGTGTTTATTTGGAATGTGTGGTCCTGGGTTGGCCCCAGTACCACAAAATTTAAAATGAAGATTAAAAGCAAGAGTATTATACATGTGAGCCTCTTAGTGGACTGCCCATAATGGCAAGCATTTAATTTCAGTCACTATTATTAATTGATTACATATTATTCTTGTTAGTCAGTGGAAAAATCTCCCAGTTGCTCTGTTTGGGAAAAATGAATCAGTGGTGTGGGACTAAGGGAGGCACTTCCAGCTTGGAGCAAAGCAAAATAGAATATAAAGTTCCAAGAGGGAAGCTTTAGCTTTAGAGGAGAAAGTCTAGCTCAGGCTCAAGTCACAAAATAGAAATATACGTTCAAAGATTCTGAACACTTGGACTGAGATAGAAACACCAGCACTGAGGTTGCAACCTTGTGAATTTTGGACCGATGTTGTGTGGAGCTTAGCAGCTATGCATGAGAAAGCCCTGGTGACTCAGGCAAACTCAGGAACAATGAAACCTAGCACATGCAATTCTAAGATTCCTTTACTCCTCCAATAGGTCAGGGAAGCCTTGGTAGCATCTCCTCTGCAAATAGGATGATTATTTTCTGTAGCTGCTCTTCATTAACCTCTGAGTGCCAGGCAGGATACTTACCTGGAAGGTTTCCTCTAATCTTCACAATTACTCTATAATGGAAATGACCGAGCTAATAGAATTATACCCATTTTCAAGATGAGGTAACTGAGACACTGAAAGTTTAAATGAAGAAACTCGTAGGTAATTCTCACAATGTGCAAGTAGTGGGGTAAAGAGAAAGGAGTATGTGCTTTGAATATGGGAGAGCCTAGGCCTCCCTATTAATTAACATTCCCTTTGGGAATAAGGTAACTAGGAAAAAAATTAAAAAGAACAACCTTAGCAACTAAATAGTGAAGTAATTAGATGAAAGTCAATATTAACAAGCTTGTGCAATTCCAGGGAGCCAAAGGCATAGACCCAGAAGCCTCTACCACTTAGCAATTGTGTAGACTTGTGGCCTAAGGGCAAAAGATGTGACGGAGGAATCGATTCTTTGCCAGCTGATTAGTTGCTCGATATTTTCTGAGCAGCCAAGAGTCTTGTCCCAGCCATAACCACAAAGATGCTGCCAAATGTAACTGGTTTAATATGGAATCAGCAAGGGAAGCTTTTACTTTAAGGAAACAGTGCTTGCCCTGCCAGGTCCCTGCATGTGATAAGCAGGTGTTTTGCTTTCTTCTTGACCTTGGCTACCCGAAGCCCCGAGGCCAGATGAGTACTATCACCATTGGCATAGTTGACATTCAGTTTCCTTATTTCTGCAACTAGTGTGTGTGAGAGAGTTCACCGGGAATTCTGCAGAGGAGATTAGGTCAGACCTTCCAGCCAGAGCTCCCAGACTTCTCCCTCTGCTCCAGGACCTTTAAGGAGTCCATCACAATATTGTGGGTTCCACTGCCACACGCCCTCTCCTGCCCACATGGTCCTGTCCCCATACCAGCAACGCCCATTCCCACCCTCAGCTTCCTAGAACTCCTGCAACAGCTTCCTACCTGGTCCCCCTCCACATTCATTCTTCCCAGTGAAAGTTACAGTGAGCTTTCTACAGTGCAGTTCTGACTGCACCACCACTTTACCCTAGATGGTCTCCAAACAATAGGATGAAGCAAAGCTCATCAACATGACCTAATAATGCACTCTAAAATGGAGGCCTTGCCTACACTCTCACTTCCTCCAGACCCCCACCATATTCAGGGGGATTTCCACCCTTTAGACTGCTTTACTTTTGCCTGAATTACGTCTCCTTCCTTCTCCACGCATCATAGAATCAAGCAACTTGTGGTTTTTTGTTTGTTTGTTTGTTTTGTTTTGTTTTTTTGGTGTTGGGGATCGAACTCAGGGCCTTGCGCTTGGGAGGCAAGCACTCTAACCACTGAGCTAAATCCCAAGTCCCTGCAACTTGTGTTTTAAGACTCAAATCAGTGCTAAAATTTCTTGAATCGAGTGAGGCACTTGTTCCTCTGAGTTTAATATGTCCTTCTTTCCTTATTGCTTGTAGGGTTTCATATTATGTTCATGAGCTCTTTGACACTGTTCTCTTCAAAATGTAGAGCCTTATTCCCCACTCTGTGATTGTGGGACACAATTAACAACCTGCTTCTAACAAATACGGTGTGGCAAGATAAAAGAATGTGACTTTTTCTGAAATTAATAAATTTTACCGATGCATTTTAGATATACATAATGATCACATTCATCACAGGGATTTTGTACCTGTACATGATGTGTTTTGATTTTCACTTTTTTCTTTTTCCCTCCCCTCCCTTCAATTCCTCTTCCCCTCCTTATTTACAACCATTTTCTTCCCATTTTCCATCTTTTCTCTTTTTCTTTTCTTTTCCTTTTCCCTTTCCTCTTTTCTCCTTCTCCCTTCCTTAGTTCCCCTTCCCCTTTGAACATTTTCTTTCTATTTCACAATATCTGTTATACATTTTGGTCCTTATTTACACTTTTGGTTTCTCATGCCAGAGAAACAATGAGATATTTATTCATTCGTTACTGGTTTATTTCACTTAAGAATATGTTCTCGAGGTGCATCCATTTATCTAGAAATGTCTCAAGTTTATCTTTTTATGGCTGAGTAGTAGTCCACTGCATCAAAAAACCCGTATCATCTTCATCCATTCATCGATTGACTTTTGACATTGGATCACCAGATACATTACTGTTCTCCATTACTCTTGCTTGGATCACCTTCTCTAGGGAGTGCCAGTTACCATGTTGTGATGACATTCAAATAGCCTGAGAGGGAGGCTCGTAGGGAGAGAAACTGAGGACTGCAGCTACCAACAGCATTTTGTGAGTTACACAGCTTAGAAGTGGTTCTTCATCCCAGTGAAGCCTTCAGATGACTAGCCGCAGCCCCAGCTGACATCTGGACTACGCCCTTGTCAGAGACCCTGAGCTGGACATGCCCAGCTAAGCCACTTTTCAATTCAGACTCTAAAGTTGTAAGAATGATAAATTGTGGTTTGAAGTCACATCTCTAGAAACGAACTGGGTCCAAATCCTTGTTCTGTTCCCCAACTAGGGCCATGACTTGTAGCAATTTACTTCCTTTCTCTGGGCTTCAGTTTCCTCATTTGTTAAATGAGAAAAACAATAGTAACTATCTCATAGAGTTATTATAAGGATTAGATGAGTTCATGCCTGTAAGCTACTCCCTCCAGTGCTGCGCATACAAAGCTTAATATGTGCTTGGCATTGTAACAGCATCATCACACTACATTGTAATTGAGGTTAATCTGTCTCTTCCATTAGACCATGGGCTCCTTGAAGCCGGTACCAAGACCTTATTTTACTGGCGCCTTTTGCCTAACACCGGCCTGGAACAAGCACCTGGTCACTTTGTGAGGAGTGACTGACCACTGACTGCCTGCCTTTCACACTTCTTCTGGAGTCAGGAAGCACTAAAGCCATGTGGCTAACATCTGATGCTTAGATTAAAATGTAGGTTCTAGTCAGGAGTTCTATTATTACTACCATTAATAGCTGTTTGGCCTTAATGTTATTTGACTTTGCTACTATTCTTGTTCCTCCTCTGTAAATGAAGATTATATTAACATCAACCTCAGCGCTTTTTCTGGTTATCAATTGCTGCATAACAAACTATCACATAGGGTTTAACACTAAAAAACTTACTTCACTTGAGTATCTCATGGTGTGCTCAGGGCTGATAGGGAAGGCTCCTCTCTACATCACCAAGGGTCAGCTGTGGCTGCTCAGCTGTGGGCTGGAGAATGGAGTTTGACAGGGACTAAGGACGAAAGACTTTGGTCTCTCTCTACATGGGCATTGTCACATCCCTGGGCTTCCTTCACAGCTCTATGACTGTGTTCAAAAGTGACTGTCACAAGGCTGTATTGCCCGCTGCAGTGCCATCTGGGGAATCACAGAGCATCACAGTCACCACTGTTTTATTCTAGATGCCTGCAAAAGCCATCCAGGTTCAAGGAGCAGGAAGAGAGTCCACCGCCTGAGAGGGAGGCAGGTTCTACAGGGCATATGGAACAGGAAAAACAAATCCACCATGGGATTATTGGCCAAATTAAAGATAATGCATGTCATATTCTTAGCTTGGTATCAGGCACAGAGTACATATTTTATAAATATTCATGTGGTGAATCAAAAAAGATAAATTTCATGTTCCCTAGGGGAGTAAGATCACGTGCTATTAATTTCTGTAACATCTATGTCTGGCCTATGGCCAGACACATAGTAGATATTGAATAAAGGTCTGTCGGATAAACACCAACATGTCAAGAAATGGTTTTGTGCCTGAAAGAGCAAAAAATACAGATGGAAATGTGACAGTGTCTTTAAAAGGCAACAGTGAAGGACGAGGGTGGGTGTGCTCATGCCACCCTGAGTAGCCGGTTGGAAAAGGTGATGATTCTGAAATCCTGGTTTAGTTTCTCTGAATGTGGAGTACGATTTACCTCAAGACCTCCTATGGTATTCTGCAGCATTACAAACCCAGACCAGATGCAGTCAACCTAGCACAGCTCTTAGTGAGGCCCGCAGTAACCTTGGACAAACGAGGTCAAGATTATTGTTATGAAGGAAGGAAGAAAGGTAGAAAAGAAGGAAGGAAGAAAAGGAAGGAGGGAGGAAGGAAAGAAAAGAAGGAAGGAAGGAAGGGAGGAGGCAGGAAGGAAAAAATAGAGGACTAAGATTCTGCCTAAAGAGGTCCTAGTATTTTTCTTATTTCTCATATGGAACTGTTAATTCATTTAGTTTTCTTCTTATTTTTTGGACATTACTTGGACCTTCAGCAGACAAATTATGCCTTCAGTTCCTGTTTGAGGACTGTCCAGCATAAAGGGGGATAATAAGACATTTGGGGGATTGTGGTAATTGGTGGGTAAGTAGCCAGAACAAAGAGACTCACTTCCAGAGGAATGAATGTTATCAGTGGTAAAATGGTTCTAGGTCAAATAAAAGAACAAAGGAGATCAAGCAGATGCTGGAACAGCTGAAAGGCCCACAGAGCTGGCATGGTATAGAGTACCACCCAAAGACAGCCTTTCAGCTCCTGGGCTGCGGCTGTGCTTGGTGCTGAGTCGTCCTCCGATGTGGTGCTGTGCAGCAGGTGTAATGGTGCAGGTGAGAGGACCACAGTCCTCACAAGACTACTCTCAACTCTGGTGCCAATTTCAAGTTCAGGGAGAGGGGGAAAACCACCTTCAATTTTGATAACTAGAGAGTTGCACAGAACTCACTGGAAATCTTATACTCAAGGTTATAATTTATTACAGAGAAAGAATACACATTCAGTCAACCATAGGAAGCGGCCCAGGGGAAGAATCCAAGAAAAGTTCCAAGTACCAAGCTTCTGATGTTTTCTCCATGAGGATAGGGCATAAAGTATAGACAAACAGGGATGCTTTTGGTATCTAGAGTTTTGACCGGAGCTTGAATAACAGCGTTAGAACTGAAAACACAGGGCTAACCATTAGCCTTTAGCTTCTGTGGAAGTAGAATTGATACTGTACAAGGCCAAAGCCTCCATTATCAATTGCATTGTTAGTTGTCCAATGGCCAAAACCACAGACTAGCAAAGACAGTCCATCAGGCCAGTAGCCAAGGGCAAAGACTGGACCTCTCTTTGGGTAAGGTTAATTCTCCACTATAGGTGGTCCCCAACTATGCAGTTTGGCTTATGTTGTTTTAACTTTACAATGTTGTGAAAGTGATATGCATTCAGTAGAAGCTGTACTTCAGACTTTGAATTTTGATCTTTTTCTAGGCTAATGATATGCAAGTCACTCAAATATACAGCATGAGGCAAAGAGGAGCCACAAGGCAGATTTCCGTTCCATTTTACTGTCTTGGCACTTATTACATCCACAGTGGTCTTGTTGACACATTGTGTTTGTTTGGTGTTTATCTCTCCCAGAAGAGCAGGAGGTGGTGTTTGCCTCTGTCTCTCACCACTGTGTCCTCATTCTAGGACGAGTCTCCATCCCAAGGTAAACATTCATTCTTTGTTGTTATATAAATTTGATTCTCATCCTGTGCCTGAAGAAGGATCTCTGAACTTTCTCCAGCTAATTGGAGAGAAGCCTACAGCCTCCAACAGCATATACTCCCTGTCAGCTCCGTTCATTTCTTTGAGAAAGAGGATGATGCCTTGTATCTGGGGCAGTGGGGGCTGCTGTTAGTGTGGTTCATATGTCCTTTTAGATCTGCTTAAAAGCTGAGGGATAACAGCAGATGTAAATCTACTCTCTTTAACTGTAAAACTTCACACTGACTTAATGAAGAGTTGGGCACTTAGCTTCATGTTTTTGCATTTTAACATGTGAAGTCACTTTGAAAAGGGTTGAATGGACATAATTATCAATTTCCACATGCATATTACAATTCAGCTATGGACAGGCGACTGCTTCCTAGACATCTCCCAGGCTGTTGACAGTGGCAATGAACATTTTTGCTTAGTTCTTTCACCCACTACATCAAAATTGTATCACTTGTTTTGGACTCCATTTTATTGATTGCCACATAAATCCTGGTAAATGCAAAATATTGAAGTCACACTCAAAGCCCTTCTAGTTGGAAGTGAAGGCAAAAAAATCTGACTTTGGTTTTATGTAGAGTATATGAGACATATATCTTCTTTGAGGGAGAATAATTTGCCTGAGGTTGACTTAGGACAGTGTAGAGGTGGGCTTCTTTCATTTTCTGGGAGAGAAATTCAGGCAAAGGCTGGAGCAGAGGGCACTGCAAAATACTGAATAGAAGAGAAATCTTTTGTTCTGAAGAAGGAATGTATACTGAGTTATTTCTATAGAATGAATTTGAATAAATGAATTATAAGGGTGTAATTATGTGGTTACATATATTTGGAAATATTCTGCTGTAGAAATGGAATGGACTAAAATAGTAGAATAAGAACACAACTGGGGCAGGAAGATAAAAAGGAGGTAGCTGATTGTGTTTCCGTGGCAGTGGTAGTGAGTCATCTCGCAGGTTGAATTCCACCAAGACACGTGAAACGTCCTACTGAGGGTAAACACATCTCCTAATTGCTTGTGTTCAAGACTCCCCTTCCCTCGGGTTAACGTGAAGAACAGATCTACATGCCTGGAAGCAGGTAGTAAGCAGGGCAGAGCAGCCCAACCCTAATCTGGGAGCCCAAGGTGGAGCATGGCAGAAATGACTCTCCTTCTTTCTGTCCATCCTGCTGAGCCACACTCAATGTCTAATGCACAATATAATGGCCTTCAAGCCTCAGTGTGGCTGCTCTCCTCAAGGGCAGCTGAGACACAGATGTCTGAGCAAGTCTGCCGAGATTCGGATACTAATTCCAGCTGAGTGATTTTGAACAAGTTCCTTTCTGACTCTTCATTCTTCATCTGTAAAATGAAGATGACAACAGAACCCAACTGTAGTGTTACTGTGAGGACGAATGAGAGTTTGTACAATGCCTGGCATGGAGGAAGTTGCTCATCGAACATTTTTATGATGATAGGTAACACTTCAAAGTGAAGACCCGTGAGTGTGGGTCTAGGTGGGACCTGGAAGAATTTCAGTGAAGGCCAGCTCCTTCCACAAAGTGCCTCCTCTACTCTGCCAGCGTCTCTTAGTTCTTTTTGCTTCTTGTTTCTGTTCCCTTACTCTTTTCTTAGGGGTTTACACTGAGATTGTTTTGCCTTCGTTTCTCCAAACAAATACACACTTACAGAGAAACAGGATTTACGATGTTTTCTGGAAATGTCAATCTTTTATAATTGTGCCTAGTTGGTCAAATATGTCCTGTAGGGGGAGCCATCTCCTTTCCCTCTCATCTCCTTAGAACCAGCCAGTGAAAAAAGAAATTCCTGACCACTCAAAAGAACCAAGTAGATATGGCTGCCTTCTCCTTACCTCTCACTGGACTTCCTCAAAGAAGAACTTCTTTACTTGATGTGTGCAAATAAGGAGATTATAACATAAGTTGGAGCAGTCTCTCTATTGGAAAGAATTACTGTGCTAAAAGCAATTGGAACCCTTTTTCTCACCTCTGTACTCTTCAGTAGATGAATCTTTCATGAATCTGGTCAGACAACAATCAACCAGACCTAAACCTTCCCTTGTATCATCATCATTACCAATTGGCATAAAACAAAGTACTTTAAAACTTAGTGGCTTCAAACAACAATAACATGTTTATAAGCTATCTGGGTAGTTCTGCCAATCTGGGCGACCTTCAGTCAGCTAGCAGTTGGTTGAGCCTGGCTGGTCTGGGCTGGCCTTGACTGGCATGACTCAGCACTGCACCATGCATCTCTTATCCTCCAGAAGACTGGTCCGGGCTGGTTCTCGAGGTAGTGGCAAGCATCTAAGAATGAGTGTAAAAGGGCTAGAAACCCACACATGCTTTTGACATCTGCTTATGTGAAGTTTGCTATCATCTCATTTTACAAAACAAACCACATGTCTGAGCCAGACAACTACAGAATTCTAGGCAAAGGGCATAGATGAATGCAGGTCATTAACTAGGGATGTGAATACAATGAATGTATCCCAAACCCAAGATTTCCATTTGAGAGTTGGTATATATATATATATATATATATATATATACACACACACACACACACACACACACACACACACACACACACACACATATATCTCCCTATATTGCAAGGGTGTGAACAAACTGGGAACATTTCTTGAACAAAACTTTGGAAGACAGGCATGTGTTCTTTAGGATGAGGAGGGATAAATCAGGAGGAGATCCCAGCTCAAGAAAAGCTCAGAGGCCCCACACAGCTTGGTGTTCTGAAGAACTGGAAATAGCTTAGCCAAGTACAAAGGTGCATGATGAGAGCTGAAGTTGAAGAGGTTGTGCTAAATAGCTTAGGTTTTATCTCAGCCTACCGGAAGCCACAAAGGTTTTAATGCTATAGTATAATGTGATCAGACTTCCTTTAGAAAGATAACCCCTATCCAAGGGGTAGGAAGAGGAAAAGAGACTTATACCCACCTGATCTGTAAGTCAGGAGACTTTTGTTGTCAGATAATACTCCCTATTGTACCCACCCTGCTTTGTTTAGTTCTATTGTTTCTCTCAGGAACACAGCTAAGTGGTTCTAATTCACAAACCTAGAAGCTGGGTCTTTTCAGGGTTGTCAGACAGCAACATATCTGGGTGCTCTGGTCACAGAAAAAAAAAAAAAAGGAATACCAGAAATAATGGCTGGAAAAAGAAGCAAAGCCCCAGTTTGAGGCTCTTTCTTGCATTTTCATCCTGAAGCATCTATAATTAGGCTGGAGAGAAATGATTTACTTAATTCATGCTATTTCCTGCAATATCATTAGCAATACTCAGTCGTATCTTTATTACCCCTGTGCTCCTTCCCTCTCTAACCATTAAGAACAACAATGGGGCTTTACTTATCTTCAGGAAGCCAGCCCATTCTTTCAATGAAGGAAAAATAGCCTGGTCCCCAGGTTGCCATAGACACTGGAGAAGGCTGTCACCAAGCTGCAGCACACCTATTTCCCGGTGACATGCAGAATTAGAGGTATTGGGGGATCAAAGGGAAAACTAACTTGATGAAACAAAGGATACCTTCAGCCTTTTCCTGACATCCTTCTTTGCAGAAGCGGCCTCCCTCTGCCTCTGCCCCTCCTCCCTGCAGCTAGGTGAATGGATCTGAACCACAAGACTTTAGTTAGAAGAATGAAAGCAGTAACCTTCATGTAGGGCTCGAATTCACTTGCAGAGTGAAGACCTCCCTTAAGCCACATGGGTGGCTTCCTGGGGTTCCAGACTTCTTGATATTCCTACAGGTCCTGAAGATCTGCCACCTGCCCATGTTTCCAAATCCTCACTCGCTCTGCAACAGCCCCATTGTCTTTCTTTGAGTTCATAAATATACAAAGCATTTTCTCAGCTAGGGGGACTTTGTCTTGTATGTTCCCCCTTCCTAGAATTCTCTCTCTCTTGCCCTTTGCGTGGCTGGCTCCTTCTTGTTCTCCTGGTCTCAGTTTGAAGGTCACTTTTCATGGAAACATGCCTTCCTGTTACATCCAAAAGTAATGCCTCCACCACAGTTACCTTCTACATCATTATCTTGGTCCTTTTCTGGCAATTGTCATAATCTGTAATTATCTTTTATTTACCTTTTGCTTATTTATGCCCGATTTCTCCCACTAGGGTACAAGCCACATAAAGACATGTTACAGTTTAGATCTAAAATGTCACACAGAGCATCTTGTGGTGGAAAGTCATTTGATCTTGGGGGTGCTGTACTCACCAGTGGATTCATTCATTGATGAGTTCAGTAGGTCAGTGTGCTGGTAGGAGATAAGGCCTGACTGGAGGTGGGTCACTAGGGCAGTGACACAGAAGGGTATATTCTTGTCCCTGGCTCCTCCTTTTTCTCTCTGCTTCCACCATGGTTTGAGCACCCCTTTCCTCTGCCATACCATCTTGTTCCTGCCTTGGAAGAGGCTGACCATGGAGTGAAACAATGAATCAAAATGAACCTCTCACCCTTGATTTGTGGGTGTTAGACATTTTGTTCCAGCCATGAGAAAGTGAGCAAGGCAGGTGCCTGGTGGATACATGTGCTTGCCTTTGTTTGGTTTCTTCCTAAGGTGGACGCTTAGGGACTTGGGTGCTTTATTTGGGATGTGAAGGAAATGCAGTAAGGAGGTGGAGCAGTGAGGCAAAGAAGGGAAGGCAGCCAAAAAGGGTGTTACACTCGGGCAACCGGAGTATTAATCCTCCCGACATTCTGTAGAGCCAGCGCAGACACACACCTCAGAATTACTTTAACTGAGCAGCGGGAGAGATGGGGTTCTTCCACACCATCTTGCATCAGTCACAGAGGGTTATTCCCATGGAGTCGGCATTCTCGGCCCTCTTTAGTCTGTCATGTCCCTAGGCAGAGTGTGCTTCAGTGGCCACAGGAAAGTTTTAAGTGAGGAGTTGTGGACGATGCCATTGGAAGTCAGGTTATGTGCGTGAGGTTAATAAGAAGGGCCAGTGAGAGCATCTGTTTTGCTGTATGAAAGAATGATGGCTGTGCCTCATGCTAGCGACAATATCTGACTGTCAAGAAATTGTCAAGCCTAATAGGGCAGACAGCCACCTCTTAGGAGAGAAGTAAAAACAGTTTTGGGGCTTAGGAAGAGCTGAGTTCAGATCCAGCTGTATAACCTAGACAAATTTCAGGACCTATTTGAATCTTTTACCCTGAGTTTTTCCCCTCTTCTATTAAAAGGGTGTAATGATTCTTGCCTCATAAAATTGTTATAAAAAGATTAGAGAACATTGTATACCAGGTTCGTCGTGTTGGTATGTAGTGAGTGATCACTGAATGTCATTTCTCTTTGTCATAAAATAACAGCAAATTCTATACCAAAGTTTGTGGTGAAAGACTAAATTGGGCAACAAAAACTACCAGACTTAGGAGAGTTGGCATGGTCATGAGTGAGTTAGAAATGCTTTGAAGAATGAGTTAGGACGTTTTTAAGCAATGGTGGGGTCACTCTGGATCAGTAGTAAATGGGAGAGTAGTCTGGCTAAGAACAGTGTTTGACTCTTATTAGACGCCAACCATGTCTTAAGACCCTGATAGGAGGCACTTTCTACATTTAACCCTAATCTGCACACTATAACTGTATGAGGTAGGTGTTATTGACTCTCTGCCCTCAACTTTCAAGATGAAAAGAAATTAAAGGAAAGTTCATTCCCTGGGGTTTCACAGCAAGTTAAGCTGCACCGTCATATAAACTGGAAGTTGGAATTGTCTTTGAAAAGCTGAGCAGGAAAGAGACCATGTGGTTTTCCCCAGCAGATGTCTACAATATAGAGAGGAAAGTAGGACCATTTAGGTAGGAACAATTTAACAGGAATGATGGAGCCATGTGGAAACAGGAGGTGGCCGTGAATATCGAAGAAGAAAGACAAGTGGGAGCGTCACACAATGAATGGGTCAACATGCCATGTTTTTAAAATTCAGGGAAGATTTATAGGATGTGCACATATGTTGATGCCACAGTCTAGTGAATTTGTACATCTGATCACAACCATATAACCAACACTCAGATCAAGATGTAGAATATTTCCATCACTCCAGAAAGTTCCCTTGTTCCCCATGTAGTGAATAGTTTCTTTTTCCTTCCAAGATATTAGTCTTTTGACTTTTACCATCCCCACTCCAACATCAAAGATTAGGTTTTTTGAAGTAACATCTTCTGCATAAAATGAATTCATGCATAAGACAAAAATTTAGATAATACAAAAGAGATTGCAGAGAATAAGTTAAGTTACTCATATTTCTATGCCCCAGAAGAAACCTCCTTGAACATTTCGGTCTATTTTTTGCTGTCTTAATTGTACATTTTTAAACTTTAGCCATATTGTATATTTGATTTTATATTCTGTTTTTAAATAAATCATTAGGACATACGCATTTTCTCAGTACAAATTCTTTGTAAACTTCATTTTACACAGCTTCAAATATTCCACTGAAGAAGTGCTTACTGATTCCCTAAAAGTTAATGCTTTTAGTATGCTTCCAAGTCTTCAGAATCATTATTGATTGCCTTTTTCCGTAAAGCTCAGTCCATATTTCAGATTTTATTAGGATGGCAGAGGAAGATCTGGGTAAACTAATATGCATTCTTCAAATTCCTGATAGCTATTGCCAAAAAGCTTTCCAGAAAGCATTGATTTAGATTCTCATCACCTGGATCCACAAAATGTGTCCATTCCCCAGCACGCTCCCCAGCATTAAGCACTATTGTTTTTAATTGTTTTAAACTTGAAGGACTTTCCAGGAAGGTTGAGAAAATTCCTTGAACTAAAAACTGCTTAGTATCCACTCTGAAGGACAATGGTGCTTTATTTTTTGTCTTGTATTCGGTGATGCTCAGATATTCTGAATAAGATGACCTCAGAAATCACTTTGTTTCAACATCTGGAACCATCGGTGAGCTCTAAGTACAGAGGACAGGCGTGAGGCTCCATGGCCTGCCTCGGAGCAGGGTCACAGATGGCCTCCTGTTATGCAGCCCCTTCCAAGGAGGACATTCTGTTCACCTCTCCTGTCATCACAGGCACCGAGGGGGAAGAAGTGACTTGGGCAGCTTCAGTGGATGCCTTTGTGAGGACCGGAGCAGAAGGAGAGTTAGTAATTACAGCAGAGGGCATAGTTAAGAGGCACAATGATCAGGACTGACTGAACATTTAGGTCAGATTCTATAATGGCCTTTGAAGGTGTGTTCTGCTATTTAAAATTACCTCCAATCTCCAGAAACTCTGGGCTTTTTTAAAGGAATAAAAGGGCAGGATATTTGTGCATGTTCCCTGCGAACACTTCCACACTTGTTTCCAGGAAAATCACTCATATGAAAATTTTAATCTAAATAACCAAGAAAATCCATTTCTTGTAGACTTTCAAAAAGTTCAAAGATGGGGCTGGGGATTTAGCTCAGTGATTAGAGTGCTTGCCTTGCAAGCACAAGGGCCTGAGTTCGATCCCTGGCAACACCAAAAAAAAAAAGAAAAAGTTCAAAGAAGTATGTCCAATGATGGTCTGACAGCAAGAGGTTCATGGGAATGAGCAATTCTGTTTTAACTCTAACTGCAAAGTACTGCTTCCTTGTTGAACCTTAAACACCCCTAGGCCTCTGTTTATTGAATATGGTTTTTCTTTGCAGGTTCTTCTCCAAGTAGCTTTGGGGTCACATGATGGTCACCATCACCTAATTACTTCTGTACCTCTTTTCTCAAATCCATCAAACATTAAAATGATGGGCACACATTAATTTTTGTGGTAGATATATGCATGATCTTTTGCTAGGACACGTTATTAGGTGCTATAATATGTACCCACAATGGCCGTCATGCCTATGTGACAATCTTTCATTACTAGGGACAGAAAAAAGGGAAGAAAAGAAAAATATTTTTGTGTGTTTGTGTGAGAGTGTGTGTGTATATGCAGATGGTAAGCTTGTGCTCTTCAAGTCCCAATAACCATCATAGTCTTGGTTCCTTCATGTTTATTCTACGGTTTGCTGCTTTTTGATGTACATCCACTTCCTGAAGAAAACAATTTCAATTTCCATGGAGATTAGACTGAGACTAAAAACTCAAATATCTGTACACTGGACATCCCGAACAGCCCAGATTTACTCACATGTGCAGCCTTTGGAGTTAGTGGTATGGCAGGTGCTTTTCTCTTTCTTCATCACCTCAGGTTTCTGGGCTAGCCTCCCCTGTCAGGCATGCAGTGAGGCCAGAGACTGGGGCTAAGTCACCCTTCTACTTATCTCTCAGTCATTCCTCTAAGTTCCTACCACCTCCTCGAGGACACGTGGGATGCAAGTTCCCAATACATTATGGAACCCAAGCCACTACTTTTTAGACTTAGGAACACTCCTCTGGTCCTGAAGCTTATGACTAGATGGACTGAAAACACACTCCTACCCTAATTCACATAATGGCTTTAGTGGATTTTTGAGAATAAAAATCTGGACATGGTATGGGTGGTATCCTCAGCTTTTGGCTCAACACACTCAAGCTAAAGGCTCATAAATGCCAAACTGCCTTCTTTGAAAGGGGTAGGGGAAAACAGAAAACAAAATACAGATGGAGCCAATCCTTAATGATTTCCCACACACACACACCCCAAATTGCTCTGCCATTGGTACATTTTCTGGCTGAATTCCTGCTTATCCTTCCAACCCCTAACTCAGAATCTCCTTATCTTAGACACCTTATTTATACCAATCTATGAATTAAAAGCAAATCACCTCTTCCTTCTGCTGACCTTGTTTTATTTGCCTTATGAACTTATCATACAAAATTAAAATTTTGGTTTACAAACCATGAACGTCTTGCAGGCAAGGATCAATTGTTTCCACCATACTTTTTTCCTTAGGATTTAACTCAGTGTCAAGCACTCAGTAAATGTTTTTAATTATATTAAATATTATAATAAAGCTGCTTCCCAATCTGTATAAATAAAAACACAGTGAGCACTTACTATGTGCTAAGTGCTATTCTAAGTTCCTTTGTACTTATTCCTTACCCATCTGGGAGGTAATATAATTGCTCCCACTTTACAGATGAGGAAACAGAGGCCCAGAAATGTTCAACAACTTGCTCAAAGTCACACAGCTGGTAAATGTTAAAGTCAGGATTTGAGTCCAGGTACCCTGGCTGTAAGTAGAATCTGTGGTTTTAACCTGACACTATTGTTTAACGTTCCCTTAATCTCCTAGAGCTATTAACACCAAAGGATTCAAGCAAAGGAAAGATTAGTGAACAAAGGGATTTCAAATGACCTGAAAATAGCACTCCCTTTTTATTATCACTAATGCTTAGGCCGATATACTGTAGGTTCATTTGTTTCTTCTTTCATTCTTTCTGTCAACAAATATTTACTGTCATGTCCCAGGGACTATGATAGAAAGTGGCTTTCAGTTATGAACAGAAAAGAACACAGACTTTGTATCCACAAGCTTAGCACCTAAATTCATTTCAGTTAAATTCTCTTTCAACAAACATCTTCTGAGAAACTCCCATGTGCTGAGATTGTGCTAGGTGCTGCAGGCACAAAGATAAATCCAAGAGAGTTTGAGCTCCTTGACGAACTCATGAATGCCAGAGAGACAAACGTATAGTAACATTTAAAATATAGGTTGGGCATGGCATTGCATGCCTGGAATCCCAGAACTTTGGGAAGCTGAGACAGGAGGATCTCAAATTCAGGCACAGCCTGGGCAATTTAGCAATTTAGCAAGACCTGGAGTAAAAAAAAAAAAAGTCTGGAGATGTAGCTCAGTGCAAAGTCCCTGAGTTCAATTCCCAGTACCACAAATAAATAAATGACTAAAATATAAAAGATGAAAGAGAAAACAAATCTTTTCCCTGCTATGGAAGACTTTCTAGAGGAGACATGATGGCTCCTGAGGCTTGAGGGATCTATACCCGAGAAGCCTTCTAGGGAAGATGTCTAGCAGAATCCCTTCCCTCCCGTCTTCTCCCTAATCTTTTAAGCACCTATACCTTTCACATGACCTTCTAAACTCTAAAGAGAGGCCCCATAACTAATACGCCCTCCTCTCCTCAGATCAGGTGAATTGACTTTCAGAAAAGTAATATGTCTGCCTGAAAAGACATGGCTACGCTGGCCTTGGGATGTTGAAGTCTGGTTTTATTTTTATGAGGCAGAAGAGGAGAGGAAAACTGGGCTCTGAAGAGGAAGACCACCAACCAGGGTGGGGCTTTCCTCTTCATTATCCCACTCTACCACCTTTTCTCCATAAAAGCCCTCATCCCCCTGATCCTCCTAAGATAGAGGTGGCAAAATATTTGTCCAAAATCAGCAGGGATAGTGTTGAGTAAAACTATTTCCTTCTGCTAACTTCTGTCTCCTGCATCTTTTGGTTGAGCAGGTGAGTGGTAGAAACCTTAAATTCCAGTGAAAGATCCACAATTGGTACGTAGGTAAAAAAATTAGGGCAGCTATATCAAAAGTATAGGAATAAGGAATTGTTCTCTGCCTGTTACCTGTCAGCAGTATGGTGATGCTGGAAAGTAGAGAGGCAATCAATAATGGGAAATGGATTGAAGAATATAAAGAACATGGACAGCGGAAGAGCCTGGTAAACAAAGAAACTTTCCAGGAGCCATAAAAAGACTTCCAATTTTGTACATAATAGTACTTAACGGAAATCAAAAGGAAACAAACTGATCTTCATGAAGAGGAGAGGAGGTGTGAGGTTTCTTCCAAGATGGTCGTGGAAACAGATCTCTGGAAAATAGCTGCTGCATGACAAAAGGGATTTATATTGATATGAAAGCTATTGCTTCACCATTCCAAGCGCACTTTGGAAATAAGTTCCTGGATCTTCAGGCTGGAATCCTACTTTGTACTAAAAGGAAACTGCACTTAAACATGATTGGTGACCTGATTATTCTGTAAGTGACAGAAAATAATGTTAAGGGGGAGGAAAAATGAATGAAGACAGGTTTGAGAAGAATACGATAGGGCATTAGTGGGTGGTTTATGATGTGTGGTATTTTGTTAATGTTAAGATTTCCCAGGTGTAGCATGTAAGTCACAGAACAAGGCACCAGATGAAAGTTTTATTTTCTTGTTTAAATCAATGAGCCCCCATGAAGTAAATGAATGTATAGGGGCTTGAGAACATGGGGAGTTGATTACAAGGGCATAAATTGATCACAGGGCTTTTGACCCACCATGTAAGGAGAAAAACAACCACCACTATTTTGTGCGCTTGCTGCTTTAAAGATTATCAAAGACTTCCAGGTCCTAGTATTCCTTGTTATCCTATCTCAGACCTGGGAAATGGAGATTGTACCACACTCATTCCACAGATAATGAAGAATGAGTGGAACTGTTGTTGGAGGAGAAGGGGAATTCAGAAAGTATATTTCGAGGTTCTTTATTTGCTCAGGGAATGAATTGCAGGAGCGAATTTTAGGGCATTAAGGAAGTTTATTTAAGTAACAAAAGGGAGACTGGTTTGGCCAGGTGGATAAAATAACCAGCTGCTGCTGCTGCGATTAGGAATCTGAAAAGGCCTGGGAGGATAGGGAGCTAAAGGTAGAGTATGGATTAGGGAGCAGGGGGCAAAGAGGTTTAAGGGGGCAAGAGGGCAAGCGCGCAAGGCAAAAAGGGAGAGAAGGGCGAACTCGTGGTGCCATTCACATTTATATGGATTCTGTTCTCATGAGAATTTCCCTATCCTGCGAGAAGAGGGGTGATTGGAATTTCGCACCCCAGGCTGACATCAGGTCAAGCTCACTCCCCAAGGTCATGTCCCTTTTCCCAGCCAGGTCAGGCCACACCCTATTCCTGCATCAGAACAAGCCTTGCCCAAGGTCTTCCCAGGATTTTTAAGGAGGGAAAGCAGAATTCACATTCAGTTGCACTGACTGTAAAGTGAATTTATTCAGTCTTTATGGCACCCCACCAACCATCCTCTTCCAGCCAAAGTCCCCCAAGAAGCTGAGCATTTCTCCAGCTCTCTAGTCCAATGTTACATTAACCATCAACTCTTACAAGATCTCTTCGGTACTGATGAAGTTCATTATTTTTGGAACATCTGGAATTCCACATTCTTTTCCACTTTGCTCCAGTGAACTTCCCCAGAAGAAATGGTTTGTTGTGGTCAAAGAAATGAAGCGTCATGAGAAGTCCTTGTCTGGGCCTCCCTGGCGACACTATCTGCTCTCACCTTTCACAGAGTTGGGCCTCTGAAGAAACAAGGCGGCCCGTGGAACTGAGGAGCACAGACGAATGGAGCCGCCAGCCTGCTTTTATTTGGTTCACAGAGTGTTGTGTTTTAAGCACTTTCTTTCTTTCTTTCTCTCTTTCTTTCTTCCTTCTTTCCTTCCTTCCTTCCTCCCTTTGTATCTTTCTTTCTCTTCCTTTCTTCCTTCCATCTTTTCTTCCTTCCTTTTATTTATTTATTTATTTTTATTTTAAACCAAGAACATGTATTGGTACATTTTACATAGAATGGTCACATTCATCACATTTATTTTGTACCTGTACATGATGCATCTTGGTTCTCCCCCCGCTTCCCCACCCCTCCTTCCTTCCTTTTAATTTTGAAACATGTATATATTCACTGGCAGTTGCAAAAATAGTAAAGAGAGAGCCCATGTACCCTCCCCCTACCTTCCTTTAAAGGCAACATCTTATGTATCTGTAGGGCATTAACATTGCAGATTTTTTTTTTTTCTGAATTAGTTCTCCTGTAAAACAAAACAAACATCAACAGCAAAACTAGCACTTCTAAACTAGCCTTTCTGGGAAACTTGGAAGACCTGGCCGTGTGCCCTTGCATGGACAATCTCAGTGCCCGAATGGTGACTGTGCCCTGTCACTAGGCCAGCACTATCCAAGTCTGTGAACTTAATTCACTCTCATTATCTGTCTGGCTCTTTAGTCAGCTCCTCAAAGTGGAGGGAATGTTTGTGTCTCTCTGACCCTAGAAGAATATATTACTACTACTCATGTGTTCTCACCTATGATTCAGCTCACCCCATCCCTGTGGATAGAAATGGAGTCTTAGGCACATCTCACATACATTTTTTTCAACTGCTTTTCATCTTTTCACAGGTCCATGTGAAATAAAATTTATTTTTTCTCTGCCATCTACTGTTCCTCTCTGTTTCCTTCCCATTCCCCGTCTCTTTATCTATCTCTTATTGCTGTTGTGAGATGGTTTAATTTTCTTCACTCCCTGAAGATTGCTCCCAGGATTCAGAATATGCCGAGACCTTCTTTAAACAAAACACAGGCTAATGGAAAAGATATTAGAAAGGCAACTCAAGGAAGAAAATGAGAGACTGCTAACAGATTAACTAGTCAACAATCTTCACAGTTTAAAATTGATACGTCTTATATTCATTGTGTTTTAAAGCCAGACAATGGCAAAGATTTCCTTTTTCCTTTTTATCCTTCAATAAAAAGCTTAAGCTGTCCACCCTGAGCCCCAACCCAGCAGGGAACAGATAGATGGAATCGATTGATTGACAATTCCCACCTAAAGCCAAAGAGAAGAGAGATGAGTCACTGTTGGGGAAATCAAGGCATTAAAAGGATTAAGATTCCCTGGTTTCGGGATGGGACTTAGAGAGCATGCAAAAGACAGAAGAACTTCCTTCTAAGGAAAGGGAGCCCCAGGTATCTAAAATGACCCCTTCCCCCAGCTTACTAAGAAGCTATCTGCAAATTCGCAGATTCAACAGGGGCAGGTGACTGGGAGAGGATGGGAGGAAACAGCTTTTCCAACAAGTGCAGTCAGATTAACCCTCCTGGACCACAAGTCCTCCAGCAAGTGGAGTCACTTGCCTAAGTATTAACAGACCCTTAGCAGCATTTCATCTAATCGTGGCCCCAGCTGCCCGTGCCGATAAATCACTGAGATCACTGCCTTCTAATGGGAAGTTTGGAAAGTCAAAAAAGGCAGAGTTGGCTCCCAGCTGTGCTTTTGAGAGCTGACCTTTTATTTCCTCTGTGGCAAAAGCAAGTCCTTATTTTCCAAGTAGGTCCTTGTAATTGGGTTTAACATAATGGCAGCAGCAGAGACCTTGACCAGGTAGACTCTAAGACTCAAATGCGAGGAATTAAAGATTTGAGGACTTGAGAGACTACCAAATGTCCTATCACCTTCTTTCAGTTTCTGACACTTTTTAATCAAGATCTAGTAAGTCCTCCTAACCCCCTATATTCCAAGCATGTCACAACCGAAAAGCAAGCTTTCAGGATGGATAATTCTAGAACCACCTCATGTACCGCACTCAGCATAGTTACCCTGTATACATGTGTGTAGTGAGAACACTGAAGATTGATTCTGGACTCCAAAGGCTGAGGCAGGAGGATTGCTTGAGCCTGGGAGCTTGAGACTAGCCTGGTTAACACAGTGAGACTGTCAAAAAAAAAAAAAGTCCAGGCATGGTAGTATACAGCTATAATCCCAGCTAATCACAAAACTGAGGTAGGAAGATTCCAATTTAAAACCATCCTAGGCAACTTAGGGAGACCCAGTCTTAACATAAATATATAGAGAGGGCTGGGAATGTAGTTCAGAGTAAAGGCCCTGGGTTCAATCCCAAGTACTGGCCAATTTCAAGTATGCAATACGGTATCTCTAGACATCATGCTGTACATTAGATCCCCACAACTTACTCATCTTAAAACTGAAAGTTTGCACCCTCGAACAAACATCCCCACTTTCCCAGCCCCCTCCCTGAAAACAACTGACTGCTCTATTCTCTGCCTTTATGAATTAGACTTTTTCGCAGTTCACATATAAGTGAGACCATGCAGTAGTTTTCTTTCTGTCCCTTGCTGATTTCACTTAGTAGAATGTCCTCCAGGTGCATCCATACTGTCTCAAATGGCAGGATTTTAAATGTTTGCTCTCTCAAGTAAAAATGTCCCAAGAAGAATGGCCTACATTTCCTTTGCTTTCTTTTAAGGTCATTGCCTCTAGTTTTCTCATTAGTAGAGATAAGAGCAGTGGAGGGATGGAAGGCGACTCATTCTGCGAAGGAATGAAGACAGTAATTAAGTTGCCATTTAGTCTTTTCTTCTGGGCTAACTAATCCCAATTATTTGTAACCTTTTCACATGGGCCCTTTTTCCCTGACCTTTTAATGAATTTTCTCTGCTTATGCCCAATTCTTCTCCAGAGGTTACATATTCCTCACAGTTTGTGAAACCTTTTCAATACTAATCATGAAATGATTACTATTTTCCCCTAGTTGTAATAGCAGACTCCCATACATTTCTGAAAATCATCTAGTAACAATGATATGCCTAATTTTCAGCTACATTTCTTCAATGACATTCCCACTGAAGAGCATGTTTTGAGACTTTATGTTTTAGGTGCAAAATAAAATCATTATTTAAGATTTGTTCAAAGAGCTATTGTGTCTGGGATGGAGGAGTGTGCTGGGTGCTGTAAGCGATAGAAAATAGGTAGATACTGCTAGGTCCTTGTGACTTAAACACTGTCACGATGAGCACAGTGAACTGACTGATACCTTCAAGGACCTTATTTGTGCGTAATAAATACTTGACCACTTTACATACTACCAGAATCCTTGCAGAATGGGAGATAACATTGCCACCTTCCAGATAGGCAAAGCAGACGCAGAGAAGGCCTTGAAGAAGTTCCCACAGTTAATTAAATACTAGGAGCAGACTATCAACCCAAACTTGACCTTAGAACCAATAAAATAATCCCTCGGTGTCCCTGGTGATTGGTTCTGGGACACCCTTTGGAAAGTAAAATTGGCTGGTGATTGTGTCCTTCATGTAAAGTGACATGATATTTGCATATATCCTTTGCGCATCCTCCTGTCTACTTTAAATCATCTCTGTGTTATTATAATACCTAATACAATACAAATGCTATAGAAATACTGATACATATTGTTTAAGGAATAATGGCAAGAAAGAAGTCTATACACAATTTCTTCTCCAAATCTTTTTGACCCGAATTTTGACTGAATCCCCTCCCCAGGTGTGGAACCTGTGGATGCAGAGGGGCTGACTGAACTGGTAATTTTCGTGACTTTCTTTTTGCTCACTGACAGGACCTTCAATCCGTTTTGCTACAAGTCCAGGATCACCTGGAAAAGACAAAGCTGATATTAGGAATAACTTTAGGAATGCTGTCATGTCCTGGAGGTCAATGGGGGAATTCACGGGATAAAGCTATCATCTCAGTGAAACCATTGTCACCCTATCCTTTATGAGACAATAGCAGGTGTGAGTGTAGGAAGCGATGAATGTTTACATTTTTAAAGAGTTCTTACAGTAAAAGTCACATCGCCCTGAATCTCCCTCACAATACTCCCCTTTGCTTCAAACACACTTATCCCATCATTCTTGCTGCCTTCTGACGCAGCTCTGGAAATTCTCTTTCTTAATGTCTTCAATTGCACTCTCATCGCTGCCTTGATGTCCTGTACTTATTCTAAATGAACTTTTGTGGTCATTTTGACTTTGGGGAAGAGTCAGAAGTCACATGGTGCCAAATATGGTGAATAAGGTGGATAAGTACACACTTGTGTTTTCACGAACCCGTCTTTCCATTGGACAGCACTCAGCAGCAGTATTCACTGTATTTTTTATCGCACCTTATAAAGGCACTCAGGAAAGAGGACTTCTAGAACTGCTTCAGAACATAGCAAGAACAATGGGATAAATGTGTTTGAAGCAAGGGAGATTAATAGCAGTGTGTTTTTTTTAAATGTAGTTTTAAAAAAAAATTGAACATCCACCATAGATTTTGACCGCCCCTTGCACAGACCTACAGTCACCACATGAGCCCAGGAGCCAGGCTGGTTTACATCCCGGGTCCTCTTCCATGCAGCCACAGATGAAATTCTCCACTTCTCTCTGGTTCAGCTTCTCATCTGTAGAACGGAAAAATTGATAGTGTCCACCTCATTGTGTTTTTGGGTGTATTAATATGTTTAAAGTGCTTAAAATTGAGCCTGAACTAGATAAACACTGAGTAATTAGTAACCATCATTATCACAGAACGCTTTTCTCCCCAGGGTGTAGCAGGAGGGAGCCTTTTATTGTCCTTCTCTGCAGCCACATCATTCTTACGGTAACCATGGCAAACAGCCCCTCCAGATGTTTCCATGACATTTTTTTTCTTCAACAACAATTTGAAAATCTCTTTTGAGAACCAAGGATATCTAATTTTTTCCAGAGCAAAGGGAATCTAGTTTTCTATCACAGTTGTAATAGGTTTTAAACAAGGATATGGGGTATTAGACAGGATGACCTGAAGCAATTAACTACACAAATGGGTGAGAAAAAAGCAAATCTATATGAAGTAGAAGGTCATTATGCTTTAAGGTGACTATGAAAATTTAGACAGGAATGGGAAATGGAAGAGAATGCTAAAGTGGCCTTGCTTATCTGAGTAGTTTATTCCTATTTTTCGATATAAAATTTATATTAAAGTATAACACAATAGGAGAAAAAGTGCAATCTCATGAATTTTTACAAAGATGCATACGGGTATGATCAGCTCCCAGATCTGAAGACAGCACATTGCCAGAACCTTTTCCACTTAGGCTTATTTTCTATTTGCCTTTACGTGCACAGCCTAATGAAGATTGAATATATCTAAATGTTTGAAAAAAAAAGCCATTTTCCTTTGAACTATCAGCGACTATGGGATGTATTATTTTTTCTTTCCTCAGATTTTGAGCAAGATTGAGCCCTCCAGAAATATTTCTCAAAGGGTTGGTATAGTTTGTATAATAACTGACTCACTGAAAAGTACATTTTCCAGTCATCCTCCAATGACCATAAATTTTTTTAAAAATAGAAAAACTCTTGTTGGAGTAAACATTGTTCTCTACCAAGTTGGGCTCAGCCCACACAGACGTCTGTCCTTTGCAACAAGGTTTACTGTCATTTGCCTGACGTTTTATTATTTAACTTTGTTGTGTGAGTCTCTCTTATCTTCTGAAACACATTTCAGATTCCTTGAGGGGAGAATTCTGCTGAACCTCTTTGAAGTCTTTCAAGTTCTGAGTGCTTATGATGTATAGTTATCTCAATTATTGATTCAAAGAATGGGTACGTCTATCTTCTTGGGCAATTGATATTGTTAGCATAATAGAAGTTTTACTACAAAAACAAACATAAAACCATGCTATATTCCTGGAAGCTAATATTTTCAGTTAATTAGCAAAATGAATTCAGCAAATATGGAAGAAATTATGTTTGAAAAAGAAAAGACTATCTACAGGACTGAAATCTTACCACACAACACATTTGCAGTTTTAGTGTATTTTCATTTTAAAGAGGAATTATTAATTAAGCCCAAAGGCATTCTGTGCTTACAGTGTATTTTCAAGAGCACCAATATCATTCCAAATAAAGAAGAATCCAACTGCTTTGTAATCAGAAGACTGGCTAATGGGCTGTTGAACGCTACGTAGGTACTTAGGTAATGTTCTGCTGAAAATTCAGAATGCCAATCCTCCTTTGTTCACTAATCCATTTATTTATTCCTTATTTTGTTGACAGTCATTAAGCATCTCCTGTGTACCAGGCATAGCTTGTCTAACAGAAATGTCGCCAAGCTGACAAACATTGATTGATGCACGGTCAAAACCCAAAAAATACCGGGCTGTCTACCCTGATAGGAAGGTAAGTCAGATGGCAAAATTCTTCCTCTAACCTCAACTCAAATTCTAGCTACTTCCTCATGAATCTATCCAGCTACAGTATTTCTGCTACATTCCTAAATTTATTAACTAACATCTCCTTTCACTGATTTCCTTTCTTGTTAGCACCTTGCATGCAGTGAAATACAGTGGTAAGAACATAGACCTCGAAGCCAGGTTGATATTTGCACCCTGCATTTAATTTTGACAAATAAAATTATAGGAGGCCATTGTTTTAGACTATGCCTTTGCCCTGGAGACCAGATTAAAAATTAAAATGGAGTCACCTTTGCTAAAGCTCCATGTCACCAAACTAGAGCTGTGGTTTTCTGAGTTTTTGAGAAATTAGGAGAGAATGATAACAGCCAAATTTTCCAAACAGGCAAGTTTCAATAGGCATGATAGTGAAGTTCTCTCTTAATCTTTACACACAAAAAAATTAACCTTAAATAACCTGATGCTAGCCTATTGGCTTATTTTTCTATTATTTTCTCTCTCTGTCCCTGTCTTACAAGTAACATGACTTCACAAAGACCAATGCACTGTTGGTTCTTGTTTCTGCTTTCTTCAGCCCTCTTCAGTCTGAAACTGAGTCTTCTGCCCAGCTTATTGCAACCCTTATTCTATTTTATGGAAGGAGGCATTGCCTGATTCTAGAATTGCAAATAAAGTCAAGTCAGATATTTAGACTAAATTGTTGTAATGTTTGTCCTTTGATAAACCTTACTTGCTCTGTGCCCCTGAACACATTGATTAACCTCTATGGACCTCAGTTTCTTCACTCGTGAAGTAGGGGTAATACATGATTGCCATGAAATATAACCTATGCAGTGTATTTCACACACAGAGAGATGATAACAATTACAACTAACACATGTAGCACTAACTACATTTTTAAATTAATTAATTAGATAATTAAATAATTGCATATATTCATCCCTGTAATTCTTACAGTAACCCTGTGAACACGTTGGTTGCTTAGGAGTCACAGATGAGCAAATGAGCACCAGGGAGATTGAGGCACTCTTGCAACATCACACGAGAGTTAAATGGGGAATCTGGATATTAAGTCAAGGTTGATTGCCTCTTGTGTTCATGATCTTACCATTCTCCATTATTATCCTTATAACAAACCCAATTTTAATTGTCTTTTCCCACCTTTATGCTAATAACCTCTAGAAACAAAGTCATATCATACTCATCTTCCCACTCCTGTACTGTGCATACAGTAGACCACAGTATTTGTTTGTTAAATTGAATTGAAATGCCTTTCCTAAAAGTAAAAAAGTAAAATAACACAAATACATACATTATGTTCGGTTTTTAATTCTATACATTTTTATGGATAAATGTTATTCTTCCACAGCCTTAGACCCTGTGAAAAATGTATATCCTTGAATGCGTAAGAATGTCACTCTCCATTTCGAACATTTCACAGCTCATCAGCCTCCAATTTTCTTCTTTCTCTCCTACCCCTCACCTAGAGCATTCTTAGAAAATAATTCTCACTTTACATTCCAGATTTGCACCTTCTATTTATTTGCAACCTCACAAATAGTCACCTGTCCACTGGCCCAGGGGAATGGCATCTATGCTAATCGATTTAATGAGAATGTAAGTGTCCTACATCTTCTGAACTTGGAAGTATACAAAAAAGGGGAATAAGGGAGCACTGGTTGGCTTTTACCAGTTTTCTGTAGAGCTTTTCCATCTTTTAGAGACTATAAAATAGAAATTTATAACACAAAGCTTTACAAGAGTGGATGCAATATAAAGACAAGTAATTTTTAATTTGTTGAGTTAAATACATATTTCTTTACAAGTCTTAATTCCTAAACAGACCTTTGTCTATGAACTCACCATTAAAAGGCAAAAGTGGTAGGTCCTTTAAACCAATTTGCTCGGATGGACCAATCAGTGGAGAAAATTCTGGTTGTCACAAAATGGGCCATGGGGCATTATGTTGCAAGGAAAAAACAAAAACAAAAACAAAAACACAACAACAACAGTAGATTGAATGTTTGTTTTTACCTCTGTTTTTGCCTCAAACTGTTGTTTCAAAGCTGGTTATTCAGCCTGAGAAGACCTTGATAAAAATAAGTCTGAGGTTGGAAGATACAACCAAGAAATCACATATTTGAGATGCACAGAGATTTGTAGATGTTCAACTTCAGCCACCTCCTCAAATCTCTTCTGGTTATTCAACTATTTTTCCCACTTGACACCTGAGCATTTGCTCAGTTCCCGGCATTACAGTGGGCGCTATGGCTCCGGGGTGTACAACTGGGACCCTGTTTCAGAAGCGCCCACTGTGCAGTTGCAGAAAGAGGCAGATAAGACTTGGGGGGGGGCAGGTCAAGCTCAAGGTGCTGAACTCACCTCGGACAAGAAAGATGCTCTGGGCAAGCTTTCTCAGGGAGGGAAAACTGAGGTGGGTGTTGAAAGATGTGTGCGAGTATTCTCTCCTCTAGCAGAAGAGGTGTTCGACACTCGTGTTTTAGAAAAATATCTCTTTGTAGGATGCCATCCATTGCTTGAAGACAAACTTTAAAGTTTCCTATAACTCTCTTTTTACAAGATAAACATCTTTCAATCACTTTTCATTACTTATTCATTAGTATCTATTTCCTTCATCTTTCTGGTCCCTCCTTGCTAGTAAATGTAAAATTAAGTATTTACTGCGTCCTTTCCCAAGGCCTAGGCTAAGCTAAACACTTTTTACTTACTAGCTTTAGCCTCAAAATGAATCCTTTGAGGTACTATTTTACCCTGTTATATTGAATGAGAGAATAAATACTCAGAAAAATACTGCCCCAGATAACAGCTCGAGTGGAATCCAGGCTTGCTGATGCTGGAGCATTAGATTTTAACAGTTAATAATGCTGTCTCCTTGATGCCCACTGATTTCATTAACCAGAGACAAAAGCATGGGATATCCTAGCCCACCTTCCAGCTGAGGAAAAGCATCATATTGAAGAAGTAGAATGCACTGGAACCAATTAGAAGAAAGACATGAAATCCTGATCTGTAACTGTGTTTGGCTTGGTGCTCCATATTCTGAGCAGGGAAGAAATTGTTTCATCTAGAAGAACCATAATGAAGTATCACAAGTATATTAAATCAGCTATCTTGTGAAGCGTAATTCAGCTGTATCTATGCCTGATAACACAGCACACTGTGTACTGAACCCTCGGTCACGTGTGTGCAAACCGAGCCCCCAAATGGTGAGATCCTATAGGAACCATGCCTACACCCATCTTCCTGTGTTTCTTTACCTTTTCTCTCTTCTATACAATTAAATTATCTGCGTATTTTATGAGAAATCTGACCACAGCCTAGATAGACCATAGGTGATTCTATCTACCAGAGAACCCAGTTGACACTCACTGGAGACATTTTCCGTTATCACAAATGTGGGGAGGATCCTACAGGCATCTAGTGGGTAGAGGTCAGGGATTCTGTTAACCTCCTGCAATGCACAGCACGGCTACACAATTCAGAACTACTCGGCCCTGAATGTCATCAGTGCTGAGGCTGAGAAACTGCAGTAGACTGTGTTAACCCACGTGTCTCTCATCTCCCTTCTCCTTTCTGTGTTTCCTTTTGGTTCCCCTTTCCCACTACCTCATTCTTTCCTCTCTCTCTCTCTCTCTCTCTCTCATTCTCTTCCATCCAACTTCTTTCCTTTCTGGATGGCAGAAAAATATTTAATTGGCTTTTCTTCACTGAGCAGATGTTGCATTTAAAAACCCAAGTAGTAAGGGTTACCTGAGGCCAACAGCACAGTGGCATTTAGGATGCCAGGGTTTGTTAGAGCGCGGATGCCTCTGAGTTTGCAAATCATCAGATTACAGAAAGAAAACACTAAATTTGTTCCTGGGTGGATATGGATCCTGTTAACATTAGAAAGACTCAAATGTTCCCCGCTTCCCAGATATTGTCTCCTACCCTGGTTTCATGCTTCAGATGACTGTATCAGTTTGCTCGTGGTGCAGGAAAACAGCACCCCAAACTGGGCATCTTAAACAACGGACGTGTGTTTCCGAACAGCCCGAGAGGCTGGAAATCTGAGATCAAGGTGTCAGTGGTTTTGTTTTTTCTTTTCCAAGCCCTCTCTCCTTAGTTTGTATATGGCCATTCTTTCCCTCTGACTTCACACACTCTTTCTCTACATGGTGTCTGTATTTAATCTCTATAAGGACAGCAGTCATGTTGGACCAGGACCTAGGTTAGAGTTCAGAATATGAATTTTGAGAGAAAATAATTCATTGCATTCCAAGGACATGTAACTACTGTTTACCTTTTGCTGATTTGCAAATGCTGTCATTTTATGTTAATATCCTCATCATTTCCAAAGTAGATAAATTCATAAATAACCAAGCATATTCTTTTCTTTATTTAAAGAAAGAAATATTTTTGATTATATTAGAAAACGATTTACCAACTGAAAGGACACTGGAGCCCAGCTTGAGACTAAAGCTTTCGGGGACCCAGGCCATCTGTCTGTGTGTCCTTACCTCCCTACATCTAGGAGTGGCCGTGCCCCTGGCCACAAACACACAACAGGAGACTGTCTGGGGAGGGGGTTCTGCCCAGGGCCTCTCCCCTGCTCTTCTCTTTTATAACTTCTCTGCATTGGAAAACGTGAAGGATGTGCCTTGCTGGTTGATGGGCAGTGTCCTCTGTGCCCCTGAGATTGTGGGGAGGGTTTCCTCTTTCTGGGCTGGCCATATCCTGGGGTTGCTGGTAAGAGTTCCTTGGGGCAGCATGTGATCTTGGGCATGTCAGCTGGGTGACGGCAGTGTGGGCACAGGGCATGCATGCCAGGCTGCGGACAGATGTGCGTGTGAGGGTGTGTCTCTCTCCCCCTCTCCAGGGCCTCATTCAGTTCTTGTGGACGCTTCTGCTCATTGTCCAGTCTGTGTTGTGTGGTCATTTTCACCCTCTCTCTCTCTCCTCTCCTTCCCTCTCTCTAAAAAGTACTGACTGGTCTCCTCTATTATGTTTGCTGATCCACAAGTGTTGGGCACAACTTTGATATTTCTTAAAAAAAAAATTAAAAACCGTCGAAAACCAGCAATTATGCTGCAGGCTGGTGGAGGGAGCCAGGTAGGGTGACGTCTGGGCATAGGTCCCCTTCCAATTGTGACACCTGGGGCTTCCTGGTGAGTTGACCAGCTGGTCATCTACCTGGCCACTTCTCAGTGGGCAGCCCGGGCTGGGGCTCTGGCAGATGGGGAGGGGGGAGGTTGTCTGGGTAGGGAGCTGCTGTTAGCTGGCTGTCAATGAACAGCAGAAATTGGAGCTGCTTGGTTCACTCTTTGAGGCTGTAGTGTTGGGGAAAGTGGGGTACAGGGACCAGAGACTAGGAGCCAAGTTTGTTGGGCCTCCTGCAGGGAGGGAAGGGCCCAACTTCCTTCACACGCTGCTGGTGCCTGTGCACATCCCCAGGACCTCTCTCCATTCAACGGCCACAGTCTGTGCCACTTTTATTTCAATCAGGAAGTAATCAAATCTATATACAGTCTAAAAACAGTAGAAAAGGTGAGTAAAAAGGCTCTCAATTCATCTGGAGTGTAGACGAAGGGTGGGCTGGAGTGTCGTACCTGGCACCCGGAGGGGCCTGGGCCTTGCTCTTGGCAAGAGTGAAGGCAGGGCCAAGTAGAGGGAAGTTCGCTGAGTGTGGAGCAGGGAGCACACTTCCTGGCCGCTTGAGCCATTTACCTGTCCCCACATGGCAGGCAGAAACCCAAGGGCCAGCCTGGCTCAGACAAGGCCCAGAGGGAGCTGAGGCCTGGCTTGGATTCTGTTAGCATGTCCAAACCTTCACGGTACTATCCACAGCCCCTGAGAAGAGCCGGCCCCGGGATGGCCAGAGCAGTCACACTGCCCTGATGACAGAGCAGGGTCTGTGTGCAGATCATGTTGTCCATGCTCCAGACTCGAAGGGACCGGTCATAGGACGCACTGAAGACTTTGGTCTGGTCTGGTGTTGAGATGACTGCCGGGGCATACACAGTGCCTACGTGGCCTGTGAGGGTCTGTACCTGCTCCTTGGACTCGATGTCCCACACATGAATGAGGTTCTCATAGGTGCCACAGACGATGTGGTGATTTCATAACAGCATTGGAATAGACACTGCCACCAGACGTCTGCAGGACGTGGATGCAGTCAAGGGTCCAGATGTCCCATATCTTGATTGTCTGGTAGGAGCCACTGTACAGATAGCTCTGGGCTGCTACCAGGGCCCACACCCAGTGGTTAAGGCTCGTGAGCTCCTTCTTGAACTTGAGCTCAGTGCCCACGATATCCCAGACCTTGATGGCCTTCAGGGAACCACTGAAGAGCATGTTGTGGGAGGACACCAGCGTGCACACAGGGTTGTCATGAGCCCGGATCATGTTCACCTTCTGAAGGTTCTGGATGTCCCACATGATGATGGTGCAATCTGCAGAGCCACTGTATAGTTCGCACCCCTGGATGCAGAGCGCCAGCACGATGCCATCATGGCCTTCTAGTGTTTTCTGGCACTTGTAGGTGTTACAGGTGTCCCACACCTTGATAGTCTTGTCAGAGGAGCCACTGAAGAGCATGTCGCCCATGGAGTAGACAGAGACACCAGACGGGACCCTGGTGGCCCACAAAAGTTCCTTTGAACTTGAAGATCTGCTGAGGGCCGTAGGATCCCAGGATGCCCATGTTCAGCCGTGCATTGATATGGGACAGCTCATCATTCAACATGGATACATCCCTCCGGAACTCCATGAGGTCCTCACTGAGTTTGCTCTGGTTCTCATCCAGGACATCAAACTTGAGCTCGAGGCTCTTCTCTAGTTGGTCGATCTTCTCTGACAGCTTGCCCAGCATGGAGCGCAGGAAGGCAATCTCCTGGTCCTTTTGGGCCAGAGCCACATGCATCTCATGGAAGTGGTCATCTGTCTGCTGCAGGAATTCCTTCAGGCCCTCGAAGCGGCATGTCTCCAGGTGTGTTTCATATGTGTCCTGGTTCCCAATGAATGCACACCGTCCTTGGAGTGAGGACATTTGATATGCTCGCATTCCTTGAGGTGGGACTCCAGGTTCATTTTGAGGAGGGAAGGACAGCTGGGGTTGCTGGGGCAGCGCACCGGCCTGTAGTCACAGCTGCCCCCGTGATCCTTGTGGGCACTGAGCTTTATAGTGAAGGGGCTCCCCCGGGGGTCCACCTCAAAGACACTGGGCTTCCCCACGCTTGCCACGCGACAGCCGTGCCTGCAGTGGACGAAGAGCTCCCTGATCTGCTCAGCCACCGCAATGTTGTTCACCATCGCTGTCAGGTAGGCGTTGTCCACAGGACACTTTTCTGACTTCGAGACACATCTTCTACAGAACGTGTACCCACATGTGGTGATCACGGGATCCTTGAGCACACTGCAGCAGAGCTGGCAGCACAGATTCACTGAGGGCTGCTCGGCAAACACCAGCGGCTCCAGCTCCTCCTCTTCCTCAGGCAGTGAGAATGTGGGGCGCAGGGACATGCTGGACTCGGAGTGCAGGGAGCTGATGGAAATGGCTGAGTCAGAACGGCAGAGCGTGCTAATGGGGGGCTTTCGCTGCCCCGGAGCGGCAGCACCACCCGCTAGCTTCATCGCGCCCCCAACCAAGCGTATTCTATTTCTTATAAAGTCATTTTAATTATAGCTCTTTGAAATGGGTCCTATCATTGATTTGTGTCCCCCCAAAATTTATATATTGAAGTCCTCATTTCCAGTTCCTCAGAAGATAACCCCATTTGAAAATAGGACCTTTGCAGCTGCAATTAAGTGTCTGGAACAGAGAGGCCCTCTAATCCAATATGACAGGTGTCCCTATAAAATCTGGAAATGTGGACACAGACACGGGCATACAAAGAAGGAAGATAATGTGAAGACACAGGGAAATCACTGTGCCAAGACGAAGGTAAAGACTGGGGTGATGGAGTAGAAGCCAGGAATGCCAAAAATTGCTAATAGACCCCCCAGGAGCTAGGAGGGAGGCATAAAGCAGAGGATCCTTCATAGCCCTCTTTGTTACTAAAGAACCAACTTTGTTGCTACCTTGAGCTTGGACGTCTAGCCTCTAAAACTCTGTGACAGTGCATTTCTGTTTTTAAGCCACCTACTCTGTGTAATGTCCTTAGAACAACCCTAGAAAACTAATACATAGAGAAAACTCTATGTTCCTGTAACTACAGCTAAAATTGGGGTCTTCATTATTTCTCACCTTCTCTAATTGCTGAAAATAAACTTCAGGTACCATTAAAACTGCAATACCTTCTCCCTCCATCTATCTTCCACCCAGCTGCCTAGCGATATTTCTAAAATTGAAGTGACCCTTGTAAGGAATAGTCACTATTATCCTCATTATGTGTTCCAAGATCATCAGCCCAGCATACAAGACTATTCATTAATAAAATCACTTGTTTTCTTTGAGCCTTGTCTGTCTAATTTTTAGACTTCCTAAATTTCTTCTTAGGGGTCAGGGTCCATTTGGGTGTGAGAAGGAAAAAATGGTACATTCCCAGGAAGAAACACACCAGGAGATTTACATCTATGCATAGAGGTAGAGGTCACCAGGGTACCTAGAGAAGAATTCCCTCTCCACTTAGCATTTGTGTTTTTTGGGTTAAGGAACTCTCCTTGTTTTGAGCTCCTGACAGTCCGGCCCTTGAAAACTTTCTGGTGATAAATCCGGGAGGGCTCCCACTGATCCAATCAAATAAAGAGTGTTGCTTAGCTCAAGTATTTTATGATTGAATTTCTCTTTCTTTCCTTTTCTGTTTCTACTTGCTGATGATTTTAAGCACGAATAATCAGCTTCGTTACACTAGGGGAAGAGGATACTCTTCCAAAGAAAATTACATCAGATAAAAGCAATTCCATATGCAAGTTCTGTTCATTGCAGAACTAGTTAGCCTTGACCACACAGTTTGCAGTAGCACTTCATCTTTCTTATTTTCTTGGCTGTTTGCCAGCATGTTGGTGTTCTGAGTCCTCAGTGACAAATTCAATCTAGAAAATCCATTGCAAGTTTCCCTTATCCTTAGATTTCAAGTAGTTGTTTTTTCCTCAGGGTAAACTGTAAGCTTCATATACCTTTCTCCTGGGAATCAATCAGTACATGATAAATATTTATTAAACGCCTGCAATGTGCCAAGTACTCTATAAAACTCCAGAAATGCTACAATTCTATAAAGATGAGACTTTTCACTCGTTATTGAGTATATTTATGCCTCTAGTGAGCTTTCTAGTCATGGGTATGAGTTATTCTAGAATAATACCCTGTTTGCATCCCCTTATGGGTAGAGAATAAAAGCAATAGTTCGTCACCAGTCTCTATTTACCTCATTTCCTGCTGCCTCATTACCTACCTCCTCTCAAGTTCTGCCTTATACTTGCCTTACAAAGCCAACTTATCCTGTACTCTTCCATCTCTATGTCTTGGCTTCCCCTCTTCTCTTAGGATGATTTTCTCATCTTTCCAGATTCAATTCAAGCTATATCTCCTCCTCAATGCTTTTTGTTTCTATTTTCTTTTTAAAATGTTCCATCTTCCAATTAGAATTATTCATTCCTTACAATTCTTTTGAGATTTTGTTGCTATTGTTTAAACTGCTATTACATCTGAATCTATTTTGTATTATAGTAGCCTGCTTAAACATCTATCAGAAAGTCAAATCTTGGCTCAACAATTTATCAAGCTGTATAACCTTGGTTAAGGTCTTTAACTTCTCTTTCCTGTTTTGTTAAAAGAAGGATGATAACAACATTTGACTTCAAGCAAATATTTTATTTCTATTCCTTTATCATGTGCCTCTGGCTGATAAGTTTGCATAAAAACAACGTGTGACATTTCTTGACTTGCACATTTAATTGTTGAAATGAGATACTTGAGTGCTCTTTTGCTTCTGCAATGCCAATCAACAATATTCCAAATAGCAACCAGACATGCTCCAGATAGAATATTCCAGAAAGTTCTGGAATGGTCTTAGATTTCAAATAGTTCTTGAATCTCCTGGTCCCAGTGTAGCACAGTCTCCAGGTGAGTGTAATAAACAAGTAGCATGAACAAGAAATAAATCATCACTATATTAAGCCGCAAGGATTTCTAGGGTTGCCTGTTACTGAGGCAAAACCTAGATTATCCTGACTAATGCCAGTGTTATAATTAAATATGTAATGTAAATACAATGTTTGGTGATATTTGGCAGAGGAAATCTGTTTGATCTTTGTTAGGATCATTTGTAGAGGACACCATGGAGGTAGGAATAATATTAATTCTAACCTTGCATAGCCATTCAATTTTCAATGTTATATTTTGATATGGTCTGAAAGATCCCACAAAGAAAGAGGCTTTATTAAGTTAGCTATGTTGAACTTCTAATATATTGCTCTGTCTGAAATTAAGCCCTCTAGCCTATCATGAACTTATTTACCAGAAACGATCAATAGAAGTACTTTATTAAGTGGCTTTGATCTTAGGAAAATGTCAAAACTATGGTGCCCTTTAAAAGGGAGGCCATGACCTTCCACTGACTTGGGGGAACTAGGGGGAGAGGCAGTGTGCACACATAGTATATCAGAGGGACTCAGCCTCCTGGTTCCAGAATCTCCATGATGTTATATTTAGAAGGACTTGTTTTTGAGTCAGAGACTTGCATTCAAAATTCACTCACCACTTTCTGGCTCTGTGAACCTAGGGAAGCTGATTAACCTCTTAACACTACAGTTTCCCGTGCACAAAATGGAAAAAGAGTAGTGCCTATCTCATGGAATTGTGAGAATTAAATGAGATAACACATATAAAACACTTGGCAAAGTATGCGATGTGTAGTAAGCTCCCAATAAATGGTAGCTATTATTATTACAGCAAGTTGCAACTCAAACTACATTTTCTGCCAAAATATTCTATAGAACCCATTGAACTGTGAAGTTCCTATTACACCCAGAAGGAAAAAATAAAGAAAACAGGGGCCTTCAGTGTTGGCCTGGGAAAGGAGAGATAACTCTTCTGTGTTGTCTGTTCCCTGTCCATTAGCCTTTCCTATGAGTGGCTGGCTGAGGGGGAAGCACAAGTAACTTGATCTTGGACAGGCCCTAAGAGCTCCATCTACAATGAGTAAAGCAATGATAATAACTATCATTTCAAAGTTTTTCTTGGATCCTTGGGTTGCTTCAGAGTTCTACTCTAGGAAGAAACAAATAAGCAAACAAACAACAATTGTTGAGTTCATTTTTCCAAGGTAATATAAATTCAGGAGGACAAAGTTCAGGAAAATAGAATGCTGACATTTTTTGGATTTTTTTTCTTTTTTTCTTTTTTGAATGGAGAGTTTATTTGGATGTTTTCTAGCCTGGAACAGGGTTTCTTTCAACTTGGAGTTAAAGGAGCAAACTTAGCTCCAAGAATGTGAATCATATAGCCTCAAAGCAACCAGGGTCTAAAGCAGAGGAAATCAAACAATGTCCACAGGCTAATTCTGAACCATCCCTGATTTTGTAAGTAAGTTTTAACTGGGATATAGTAACATCCATATATTTAAATATCACCATGACTGCATTTGCATTATAATGTCAAAGTTGAATAGCTGCAACAATCATATCAGTGCATGCTGAGTCTAACGTATTTGTTACTTGGCCCTTCAGAGTTTTCTGACAGCCCCACCCCAGGTCTAAGGTGAGAGATTTCCCTTACGGAATTTCTAAGGAATTTCTGGGACTTGGACTGAAGGAAAGAGATGCCTAGTATCAAGTTTTACATAATTTCATTATTACCTGTTTTGCAATCTCACCCATTGGTCATATTCTCTCTGGATCTTACTGTATCCAAGTCTCAGCCTTCTGGTAATGCTGCTTTGGATGGCCATGGTTGTGGGGCTAAAGCAGGAGGGACAATCAGAGAACCATTGTCCTGTTATCATGGAAAGTCAGTGATAATAGGACTAAAGGTAACCAAGAAGAGGCAACACTGGAATAGCAAGTGAGAGAAGGTCATTAAATTCAGGAACACTCTGATTTGTTTAACACATATTTCTTGAGAATTTAGGGATGATTTGGTAAATGATGGATTTTTTACATGGAGATATTTTAAACAGGTCTTGGAAATATATAACAAAGTTTAACTATCTCTAAGGGATGGGGTAGATTACAAGTGTTATTTATTTTTTACTGTACTTTTCCTTTGAACTTGTCTCACTTTTGTAATAAGATAAAAAATAAAGAAAATAATTTCCAAGTAAGTACAAGGCAGATGTCAGATTGATGTAGGAATAGGGTATGGCCTGACCTGGCTGGGAGGATGAACATGACCTTGGGAGAGTGGCCTTGACCTGACGTCAGCCTGGGGCACAAAATTCCAATTGCCCCTCTTCTCACAGGATGGGTAAACTCTGAGGAGAACAGAATCCAGATAAATGTGAGTTGTGCCAGGAGCTTTGCCCTTTTTTTCCTATGGTGCCGCTAAGGAAGGATCTCTCCCTGCTCTCTCCCGTGGAAGAAGGTATCTGCATACCCAGCTCCAAGGCTATCATGCCTTTTTGTGGTAACCTTTACCTGGCCTTTTAGGTCTGGTACACACTTGCTGTTTCTGTCATTATGCTCAACTTTCCTTTTCTTCTTTTCTCTATAATTTTAAATAAAACTTTAGAACTACTTTTTGTCCCCCTCGTTCAATTCTTTGTTCGAGGAGGGGAAGAACCTGGGACTATCGGAACAAACCCGATAACAAGATGATGAGAGGCTGATGGTCTTTCAGCAAAATGAGTAGACAGCAATTTCCACACTGCCTGGCTGGTCAAAGCCTTCATTCTTCTTGGGTAAGCTTTAGTGTACTTGACCCTCTTGAGCTCATGAATGCACTTCAGAGAATATAACCAGAACAATCTCATCTTTGTGTCACTGACTCACAAAATTTAGAGCTGATTAAGACAATTCTCATTTTATAGGAAATGACTCCTAGAGGCACTGAATTATTTATCCAAGACCAAGCAACGGAGTGGTGGTAAAGCGAAGACAGGAATTCAAGTTCTGTAATGTGCAGCCTAGTGCTCTTTCCTCTTTGTTCCAAAGTTCCCACAGGAAAAGGTGGTTTTAGAGCAAGAAGGAACTTTAGCTCATCTCTGGAAGAGAAAGATGAGAAAGTGGAGACACAAAATTGGTAAAATAAAATTAGATCACTCAAGGATAGAGGAACTTACAGGTTCAGAATTTAGAGTTCACCATTTTACCCAGTTATCTTATTTCAACCTTTGTTCTTTAGCCAGGTAGCATAAATTGTATCCTCTACATCCTCGGCACCTCATTGCACCTCTGTGCTTTCCCTAAGGGGACCATTTGCAGAATGCAATGGAGTCTGACATAAGTGAGTGGTTCCTTGAGGGGGGACCTGCTCGCAAGTGTGCTCTCTGCTATAGGAGAAGCTGACCATCCCTGGTTGTGCCTGTGCTGGGTATGTGCACCCAAAGCTGGCTCTGCACCTACTCATATGAGAGGATGCATGGAATAAAAGCCGCATATAGAGTTCAGATCACCACTCTAAGCATACCTGTTTTCTCTGTATTCAGTCCATTAGACATTTCTTTTAGTGTGACTGGAAAGGACTTGCTCCAATCTGAGATTTCTTCATGTAAATGCCCTTAAGGCATCTGATGAAGTGGAAAATATGTACATGAAAGGTCTTGTGAGATTTTGGGCAACAGCAGACCAGTCTGGAAGAAAGGCAATGGGACTAATATTTGCTGATACTTACTGTGTGTCAAGTGCTGTGTTGGGTCCTTTTACGAACAACACAATAATTAAACTTATTGAATATTAACTGTGTTCTGTAGAGTGAAGTTAATGTCTCAGTTTATTAGAGTCTAAGGACAGTATATTGGAATTATGTGGCATGCAGAAAGTGCTTGTTTTCAGTAATGACACAGAGAACAAATAGCACCACCCCTAGGAGATCAGGATACAAAAGACCTGCTCTTACCTGACATTGGCGAGGCATGAATAGCTTCATCCAATTACATATGCTTGTTGAAGGGAAAGGACCAAGGCTCAAGGCCAAGTTCTCTCTGGTTTATATTAATTGGTTCCAGTTCAATCAGCATTGACAATGATGTTTAAATGGACTTTCTCCTTGTGTGGTAGATGTGAAAAGTAGAAGTTGGATCACTGCTTTCCCGTGATGTACAATTTAGCTTATTCTCTTGTAGCAGCCATAACACCATTATCTCCTGGTGGAGTCTGTGTCTGCATAGGATTTCACAGTGTTTGTCATCTTCAGAATCTCAGCTATTCTCAAACAAAGTTGATTATGAAATGCCCCAATGCATGTAATGGAGAAGAAATGAATGTATACTGAGAGTCAGAGGCATGTCACCCTTTTTATGTTTCTTGGGGTACTGGTGGACTCCCAGTAAGACCTCCAAATGTCTTCATCTAATTGTCCTTCATCTAAGTCTCCACTGTCTCTGTTTCAGCCATATTGAGCTTTTCTGTTTCTCTAATAAACACTCTCTCTCCTCTCAGGATGGGAGATAGTTCAGTGGTAGGATGCTTGCCTAGTATGTCTCAGTTTATTAGAGTCTAAGGACAGTATATTGGAATTATGTGGCATGCAGAAAGTGCTTGTTAAGTGCAAGGCCCTGGGTTCCATCTGCACCACTGGAAAAAAAAAAAGGATAAGTAAATGAATAAAAATAAATTCTTTCTCCCTCCTGCATTTGAAATTTGAAAAGGAAAATGGCTATTTCTTCTACATGGAACACACTTCCCCAGCCTGACATACCCTTCTCCCATACTTCCATAAATCATCTGTGCTAAGAACAAGTGTTTTTCCAGTCTCACATTAAGTGCCACTTCCTCAGGGAAGCCATTTATGGTTACTCTATTTCCTAAATTGGGTTAGGTTTTGGAATAGCGCCCCCCCCCAACCTCCATGCTTTCCTCCAAGTCTGGAAACTGTATGAGGTGAGGGTCATATTTACCTGTTCAGAATTATACCCCACCTTACCAGCGCTGTGCTAAAGGCACCGTGGACCTACCGTTAATATCTACTGAGTGAAAAACTTTTATACTATATTATATTCAATGGAGAACTCAGTGGAGATGCTGATTTGCTCACAAAATTACATTGAACACCCACAGCAAGAGTAGCAAAGCTATGGATCACAAGTCCAATCCAACCTGCTACCTGGTTTGGTAAATAAAGTTTTGCTGGAGCACAGTTAGAGCAATACCCATTTGTTTACACTTTGCCTCTGACTATGACTACTCTTTGGCTAAAACAGCAGAATTGAAGAATTACAACGATTACTGTATGATCCACAATCCCACAATGCCAATCCCTCTCCTAGATTCTTTCTTTTTGAGTTCAAGAAGTTATATAAGAAAATAGCCACTATAAGATACCTCTTCTGCTTTTGAGTTTTCAATTCTATCTTATAACCACAGCTAGTCTTCCCATGAATCTTCAAACCCTGGAGTTCCATGCATAACATATTAAAATGGCAAAAGTTTAAATTTTTAAATGTTTAGGAGAAAATGATTGTGTCTTGAGCCAAAAGTCATTAAAATATTTCTAGTTTTGAGATTTCTTCTACTTTCTGCCCAATTAAGCTGCACCAATTTCCAAAGCACAGATAAATTCTCCTCTTCTGTGAGGACCCCTGTTCCTTCTAGCTCTCAGAATGTCTTCCTTCTTAGAGGTTATTCATATAAAACTTAATGTGTGAGCCATTTATTCAGGGCTCCCTGGTGACAGTTCTTATGTTGTTTTATGCCATTATTTAATATATATTAATTTCATTTCCCTATTAGATGCTAGACCCCTGAGGGTGCGGTCATTAAGTACAAAGCTTGAACTAAAATGTTATAAAATATAATTCTCATCTTCACACAGTACTTTGTACAAATGAGCTGATATAAGATTGAATATCTACATTTTACTAGTTTTGCTTTAACTGCTTATAGAGAATCCTCAGGCTTCTTCGAGTGCCCCCAGTTTATGTCTAGGGGTCCTGCAGGGGTTGTCTCATGTGTGCTCATTAATCAGACTGTTAGCTATGGTCACTATGCAGTACACAATGTGTTCCTTCTCTCTCACTCTGGAAGCCTCTGTTTGTTTATTCTGCCTCTTGAGCCAGCTGAAGGCATCTCGGTAGGATCATGCCAAGTTGCTCTCTCCTGTGTTCTCAAGGTTAGATTGCTATTTGCAGCTCTTATGGTGCTAGAGCCACATCGTGTAGCTGTGAATTCACATGGAAAGTGAATAAAATCACTTCACCTATGTGCTGCTTTACTAGCTATGCTCCAGAACATGACAGTGTGTCCCATATCGCCAGAGATTCTGAAGCTTCTGCTCTCCCATGGGCCTAAGCAAGAGTCTCTGGGTTGAGTACCATATGACCACTATATTGTGAGAAAGTTCACGTGGTCAGGTGGGAGGACAGCAATGGCAGCAGCCCAGGTGCCAGGAACATGAGTGGCATGTCCTCTTGGACATTCCGGTTTCAGCAGATATGACATGGTAATGGGTTGTGGCTCCAGATCTCTGGAACAGTTAAGCTGGATTTTTACCTTTATTGGCTTGAGAGTCACCTAAGAGATGAGTAAAGCACATTTCTGTGTGTGTCTATGTGGGTCATGGAGATGTGACCTTGGGCACTATATTTGATTCCATGTCCCTTCCTCTCTGGCATTGTTCCCTTGCTCTGCTTCCCAGCCACAATGAACTAAGAAGTTTTGCTTTACTACACCTTCTCACCACGATGTTCCTGCCTAAACCTCTTTTGGTTTAAGTCGTGCATGTTGGGCATTTTGACCCAGCAACAAGAAAGCTGACCAATATAACCTATAACCCTGGTTCAGTCATTCCAGCCATCTCTGGATGTTTATTACCCGGATATTGTGGAACATGGACATGGTTGGGAGGACAAGCAATCTTTCCATATGCTTTGAAATTTCTGATCCACAGAGTCATAGGTGTATTTTAATGGTCATTCTTTTATGTTACTGAATCTGGAGCTGTTGGATATATAACAACAAATACCTGGAGAACCTCTTTCCACTTTCTTCTTGAAAGATCATGCTAATAAATACATGTAGGTCAGTCACTCTACCAGTAAATCAGACATGCCTATAGAAGTATAGTCTCAGAGATGAATATAACCTAGTTTCTTGTAGGCGGGACTCGCACTACAAAACATGAAAGGCATGTGTTGAATGAAGCCAAAAAGGAAGGAAGGAAGGAAGGGAGGGAGGGAGGGTGGGCTTAAAGAAAAAAAGAGGATAGGAGGAATAAGAGGCTCATGGTTTCAACGTAGAAAATGACAGATGGAGTTTATGTATGGTATCATTTGGCATAAATATTCCAAAGAGAATTTCAAAGTTCGATCAACCTCACACCCAAGCTGCAAACACCTCTATTTGACTTTACAATTTGGAAGATAAATCATAGGTAAGGCATGTTGATAGGTGACCCATCATGCCTGCCTTGCTCAACTCACTGAAGTTAACCTGCCCATTGTCACTGCTCGGGAGGCTGCCATGGACTATTTCTTGAACAGGGCTGGCCACACATCATCTGCTATACACACACAGGCTGTCTTTGCAGGTGGTACCTGCTGAGCTTGCCTGTGACAGTGAGGTCTGCCCAACATGCATAATGTTAATTGCTATGCCATTCAGTCTGACAGGCATATGTTCAAAATGAGGGACACAGAGTGACAGTGGATGGTTATAAGACACCAACGATGGATGAAGACTTACAGAAGGATGAGAAGACACAGTGACAGAAACTCAATAACTAACAACAGAAAGAAAGCAGATAACGGAGCAAAGAGTTGGTCCCCCAACCTTGCTGCAGACTCTATTACCTCCTAATTCCAATCTAGTTTTTAATATAGTAACTCCGTTCTCCATTAGTGGACAGATTAAGTATCTGCTTTTTTATTCTTTTCTTAAATTAAAAACTCTGAATAACCTGGTTATTCAGGACAAAGAATATTTGGCTTCCATTCTGTCTTTATACGTTCCTCCACCTCTGAATTCCTCCAAAGTGACAAAACATATCATAAAATATGAAGCACATGCCCTTGTCGCCTTTGGGTGCCAACTATCCTTCAACACATCAACACGAATCATGTGCTGATGTTAACAGTCCTCTAACTGCCTGAGAATGACTGCATCAATCCGTGTCTCCTGAAGTACTATGGAGTGATATAAGTGGTGATTTATTCAAAAAGAGACTTCAGCAAACAAAAAATACAGCCCTCATGATTTTCTCTGTGGCTTTTTTTAAAATAGACCTTCTCCATTTCAGCTAACGCTGGAAATTGATTTAAACATTTTCTTTGATTCCAGAGGCAACTTCAGGGAATTTATACCAATTTCTTAGGTTTCTGAGTGATTTCCCTAGGAATAAACTTGCGATTGACTGATGTCCCAGGTACTCTCAGTGCCTAAGAAGCAGTGTCACATGTTGGCTACAACGTGGACCTTGGATGTGGGTGGCTTATGTGTGAACACCTGCCCTACTGCTTATCTGTTAAATGATCAGAGGTAAGGTAATCAAGCTTTCCAGTCTTGTTTCTCTTCTAAGCATGGGGTGATAATTGTATCCACTTTGTCATGTTGAAAGAACAAATAAATTAATGCATAAAAATGCCAGACTGTGCAAAATGTCTATGACAAACTGCCATCTAATATTGTTATCATTTATACATTTTTCCAGTAGCTTTCAGCTGGCTTGCTTTTTAACTTTGCATGAATTTTGTTTTATATTTTACTTTTGAGACTTGATTTGTGCATAATACACCCACAGGAATCTGCACAGGTCCTAGGAATACAGCTCAACAAATTTTGAAGTACTGATCACAGTCATATAATCAGCCTCAGATCAAGAAACAGAACATTACAACTACCCCAGACACACCCTCCTCAGGCCCCTTGGAGTCACTACTTCTCAAAGGTAATTTCTTTTCTGACTTCTAGCACCGTAGCTTAGTTTTACCCATCCTTGAATTTTACATAAATATCATCTTTCAAGATGTCCTCTTTGGTGTCTGGTTTCTTTTGCTCAATATTTATCTGTATGATTCATCCATGTTGTTATGTATATAAATATCCCATTATGTACAATAAAGTTTATTTATCTTTTCTACTGCTGATAATACTTACGTAGCCTCCAGTTTCAGGATGTTATGAACAGTGCTATGAACATCCTTTTACATTTCTCCGGGTGAACATTTGGCAATGAAATAGGTGATGCACATAATATGCATGCATGTGATTTTAGTAGAAAATGCCCACTGACTTCTCAAAGTGATGGTACCACTTTCTGCTCCCACCAGCTGTGTTTGAGAGCTCCATTGTACCTCATTCTTGCCCCTGTGTCTTTTCCATTTTAGCTACTTGGGTGGGTGCATTGGTTTTGCTTTTTAGAGTCAGTCTAACAAAGAACATTGGAAAGAACATGGCAGTAAATAAAAATCCATTTTGAGCCTCTAACTCTGAAATTTACATATCCCCTTCCTAGACATGTGACATAGCAAGTCATTTTACTTTTCTGAGCCTGTTTCCTTGTGTTTAAAATGAGGCTAATAAAGTCTCCAGGGGATTCAGAAGCCTTGTTTCCAGGAATGCTCTGTGGGCATTTGTGGAACTCCTACTCCATCCTGTTTTCAAGTCTGTTTTCTCCCTATATGCTAGGACGTTCTCATCTGCTGGAACTGCACACCAATAAAAATTGTAATCATTAGGTCTAGGTAGTAATTTCTGTGGTTGGAAGGTCAGGGCTTAAATGGGTCATGCTGCTTTTGCAACAGGACTTTTGAATGCAAGGTTACAACAGGCATAGGGTTTGTTTCTCTCCTGTTTACTAAACAAAAATGTGAAAATAGAACCCAGTGATAATTTAAAACTGTACACATATTTTATACACCTCACTCTGCCTCGTTTGTTGGATAAGGGTGATAACTCAGTCACAAGAAAGCAAAATATAACCCGTGGGGAAAATATGACGGGAACAAGTGATAAAAAAATAAAAAGTACAAAAATACAAAAGATGATATTTTAATAGGGGGACTCAGAAAACAAATTAATATGGTCACCAACACCCTCTGTTTGTTCTCCAGCTGGATTCAGTTTAGCCATTCCTACACTTCTAGGATGACTTCAGACAATGGAATAAAATGCAGTTTCAGTTTAGAGAAACTGTTATCTCCTCTTGGTACCCATAGTATCAACCAGCCATTTCAGACATCTGGTAAACCTATATCTAGTCACATGTACACTTACAACTTCCCAAAGCAGCACTGCCCAGTTACAAAGACTCTCAGCATCAAAGACTATTGAGTATACAACCCATTCATCTTCAAACTTTCAAGAGGGGAAATCCTTGTTTCCAGAGCCTCTCTGCTTGTTTTACAAATAAATGATAAACACTGATGAAAAAAGAGGACCCATGATTTACTTTAGGTAAAATTCAATGTCTATGCAGATTTCTTGTTATTCATGGAAGATTCTTCAAATTCCTTTAGGAAATTTGGGGGTTGGCATGCTGTGACACTGAAAATCCTAACTGATTGCACCTAACTGATTGTCTCTTATTGTAAGAAATGTCCTAAACTACTCTTCATCCTTTGGAGTTAGATTACATGTCTCCTTTGTGAAATTTTCCCTTAGTTCTCACCTGATCCAGGACAAATTAATCCTTCTTTTTTCTGTGGCCAATAGAATTTTGTATATTTTTGTATTATATCATTTTATTCATTCATTCCTTTATTATCTATCTATATTTGCATGCATTCCCAAAACATACAGACTCTATTTAAATTTATTATTTGTCTCTTTCCTTCTTAAATCTTAATGATGGCTGAAATCAAGGACGATAAGAGGTTGATATTTACATCTCGTACATGGAAATCATGGGAACAGGAAAAAGGAGAGAGCAGCAATAGGGGAAAGAGTGTAAGGAAAAAGAAACAAGTAGAGGAAATAGATGAGAGAAAACAATTGAGGAGATGCTATAGACATCTGTTATTTTTGCATGCAGAGCATTCTTATTCCTTTTCCCTCCATTCATTGCCATGTCTGTGGCATCCCTGCTTATATCTGGGAAACCAGTCCTTCCCATCCCGGCCCATGAAATTGTGTGAAGCTGACCTCTCCATCTTCTGCTCCAGAGATGAGCACATAAGCCAGGCTTTCCAACAATCACATGATAACTGCACCACAATGGGAGACCAAGTCAGCAGGGATAGCTTGGTTCTGAGAAAATGATTAGAACCACAAAACAGAAATATTTCTCCTAACTGCAGGGGAGGAATCTGGGTCTTCCAGCAACAGTTTTGCCACAATGAGGGGCAACTCTGCAGCTTAAAGAAGCTTATTCATATAAGCAGAGATGGCGATGGACAGGAATGCTCTGACTTGAGCCCCTATATCCATCCATGCCTGAGGCTGACTTATTTATTAACCCAGTTACATAAGCCATCTTATCTTATTTTTTTTTCTGGTGAAACCATGAAGGTTAAATGTCTTTCATATGTAGCTAACAGAGTTCTAACTACTATAAGGTTTATAAGAGAGAGAAGGAAGAAAAACAGCAGTAGAGAGATGCCTCAGCTATCTTTGAGTTCTACTGATAGGTCACCCCATGGCCTGAGCACACCTGGTGTAATCCATCAATAAAGTTAATAGATGGACTTTCCTGTTAGGCAGGAGAGAAGGCCACCCTGGGACAGCCTGGAGTGGAGGTATGTTTGGAAAACAGCCTAGTTTTTAGCACTTTGCAAATCACTCTACACACTTTGGCATGCAGATACGCCATCACCTTGGGCCAATCAATTTCTCTTTCTGATATCCAGCACTTTAATCATAAATTAAGGGTTTGGCCTTGAATTTGGCCTATTTTCCAAAGGTCTCTCCTACCTCTGACATACTATATCCCCCAGTTATCTTCCTGTAGCTCCTACCCAGTATCATCCCAAAGACTTCTCTGAAGTGCACTCTAGAAGTATCTGTGTGATGGGTCATCTCTGTTTTCCAGGACAGAAGGGAATCTTGGGCATGGGATTTTTAAGTGCTAACACAGACCATCCTAGGAAACTGTGATAGGTTGGTCACCCTGGACTGACGTCTTTCCTCGGCTTATCTCAAACCGAGGGTAAGGCTCCTCTGCCAGACCATATGTTGAAGAGTCAAAATAATTGTGACCTATTTCAAGGTACATTGAGTGCTTTATAAAAATTGTTTTATTTTAAAGTCTCATAATGGTAAAAGTAAAACCACACACACACACACACACACACACACACACAGAAAAACAGACAGACACACTCAGGGGCCAAATATTTCAGCATCTTCAAAAATCTAATAAGGTTTTCCAGGGTGGAAGTCGCTTCTCACTGGGCAATAGGATAAGGGACACTGCACCAAGAACCTAAAAAATTACTTAATGTGGTTCGTGTGTTGGTCTCTCGGACACTTTCCCTTTTCTGCACTGATAGTAGAGAAGCAGTCCTACATGTGCTTACAGTGACAGTATTACAAAAGGAAAAGAATATGTTATACTAGATCAGACTTAGGCTGAGAAGCTTAACTGGGATTCCTCTTTCAAAAATGTTTTCACACCTGATGGTCCTATCATAAATTAATGACTACAACAATTTATTGACCACTCCTATGTGCTAAAAACTTTGGGTCTTGTGAATAAAAACTTTGGATGTTATGTTCCCATGGTGAATCCTCTCTTTCTTCCTGATGGCAAAGAACCCCTGAGTTTGAGCTTGTGTCCTCCCAGAATGAAGTCCAGTTACTCCAATCTCTCTTGAATACACAGGCAGCCTTCTGTCTTTAGTTTCAGCCACTGAATATGAGCAGAAGTGTCACGTGCAATTTACCAGTTGTATCTTTAAGCCTGTCCTTATTTTCCTTGCCAGTGCAAACAAGAACACCAGCTGAGGGGTGGCACAGCAACAGTGGGAAGTATCCCGGATCCCAGATGACCAAGTGGAGCAGAAAGGCTATTCAGTCTGGACCGCTTGCCTCAGTTTCATCTTCTTTGTGTTTAAGTCATAATTATTCTGGGCTCCTGAGACCTACAGGTGAGCTAATTCGCACACATTGTCTTATCTGATCACTGCCACAGCTGTTTCTGATGAAGTCAGCATTCTGTCTATGACCTGCTACCTAGTTAATAGCTGTGGCTAGTTCTGCTTCACATACAATTTGGACTCTTAAGCACCATGCTCTATAGCCATTCCCACTTTTTCTTCTATGCAGTGCCTGCTAGCTTTCAAAGTTTTCTACAGTTTTATCTCAAGGCAGGAACTACTGTGATCTTTTTGAGCCTTGTCAGCTTAGGAGATTTGACTAAAAATCCTGCAGTGAATTACTGATGGATCTGGGATAAAAATCCAGCTCTCCAGACGAGGGCACAAATTTCTTTTCATGTATCCGTTATTATGCCTCTCCTAGAAGAAAACTATTGCATGCACCCAATAGTCTACCAGCTTCTTCTAATAGTTTTTAACACTCTAAGTAACTCATTCAGGTTTTGGATTCAAGGATACTCAGGACGAGTGCTTTCACTGAATTAAGGTGTATTTGACAGAAAAACTAATAACTTGTTAGTTAAAAATAAACGATGCCGTGGTCAATTTTAGTTTCCCCTCCCACAGATGGTATCTTTTACAATAGATGTACTCATAATTTTTATCAGTGAAAGGGAATTTTCTTTAAACACCAGTTCTTTGAGTAAGAAGATGATCTAATTCAGGCACAACCTGACAGGCTTCGTTTATTGAGGTGTAATATAATTCTTACAATCAATTTAGTGTCCTTGAAAGAGTCAGTTTATCTTCTCAGTGCTAAAGTTTCTGACAAACACTCTTTTTCTTGTATATTTTCTGAACTGTAGGTTCTAATTCTGTGTTCCAGTTAATTAGCGCTGTCTTTAATTTTAGACAACCCATATTGGTTAAAGCACCCAAAATTCCATCTCTGTTTCCAAAGGTGTCTGTTTATTGTGCCAGAAGGTGTTTAGCTGCCGAAATAAATAGATGACGTTTAATTTATGAAAAGCGCAGTTGCCTCATTGGGCAGATGTTTTCTGGTGATGGTGACTAAATATAGCATGCCAATTTTAGGGTAAAGATGCCTATAAATTTAAAATGTAATAATAAAACTACTGATTGAAAAGATCTCACTTTGATATCCTGGCCACTGAGATTATGGAGATGTTTACCCTTTGAAGGCATGGAAATGTTTAACCTCTGAAAATTAAATACCTATTAAATTCCTGAATTAAATTAAATACCTATGAAGTGGAATTGAAAAATAGTGAGTATTTAATTTTTTAAAATTTACTTAAAAAATTTAAAAGATATATTGCCATAATTGCCATCAAAATTTTCTCCTTTCCTTCAAACACACTTATCTCATTTTTCTTCCCACATTCTAAAGCAGTTCCGGAAGTCCTTTGTCAAACAATTCGAAACACTTACTCTTCGTGGTCATTTTGACTTTGGGGGGAGAACTAAGAGCTGCATGGTGGCAGATAAAATGAATAAGGTAGATGAGGACACAAGTTTCCATTGGCTATCATTAAGCAGCAGCATTCATTGTATTTTTTTAATCATACTTCTATGGACACTCATGAGAGAGAACTTCCAGAACGGCTTCTGAAAGTGGCAGGAATGATGAGATAAGTGTATTGGAAGTGATAAGGAGTATTTCGAAGGGGATTAATAGCAGTATGTCTTTTTCTATAATAACCTTTTTCTAAAATTTAAACATTCACCATTTATTTTATTCTGATTATAATATGCAATATGAACAAACTGCATATTGAAAAATTAATTCTAAGTCTATATCCAGCCAGAGGTTAAAAGAAAACCAAAAAGCTTTGAACCAAGGATTTGTTTAGCACCTTTGCTTACACCAATGAAAACATGTTCAAGAAAAAAACGGAAGTACTGTGGGAGGTATCATTTTAAATACAAATATTACAAAGATATAATAATTGTTACCATATTTCAAAGCTCTGTGCCAGACATTGTGCTGGGCACTTTGCCTCTCTAATGTGTTTATTCAGCTCTGACAATGTGCCTATGAATAGAGAAGGGTGTATTTACTACACAGCAAACAAGAAACAAGGTTTATGTTTTAGGACCCTCATGTGTGTGGATAGTTCTAAAGCCCTAACAGTATATTCACATGGCCACATATTTTTTGAAAATTTACAAAAGTAAAACATTTCAATCATAGGGGTTTAAGGCTGATGATTCTGCTTAAATATCTTTGTTATACTTCTCATCCTTTTGGTTCATGTTGGACAGCCTGAGTGCACTGTGAGATGCACCTAAAACAATGCTTTAGGAATGGCTTAGTGGGTCACGTTTATGTGGTTTTCAGTCCTGTCTACATATGGTTAAGTTTTGACAAGCTGCTTGCATGTACAGATGGCTTCTAAGGGTACTTCTGCCACAACTGTGCTAATGCATACGGGGGTTGGAGATGATATTGCAATGGGAAAAGAAGAAATATCTGTCACCTATGTTTCCTTTGGCTATATATCCAAAGTAAAAGAAAAGGAGGAAAAGAAGAGGAGGAGGAAGAGGGGGAGCAGGAGGAAAAAGAGGAGGAAATAATTTTGGTAACAGAGGAACAATTAGATTTAAAGTGTGCTGTGCTTCGGCTACTCTTACCAAAGCTTGTGTTGAGTTCTAATCCCCATTGTGAAGATATCAAGAGATGAAACCCTTAAAGTGTGCCTAGATCCTGAAGGCTCTGCCCTTGTGAATGTGTTAATTCATTCACAGATTAATGGATTAATAGGTTTTTGAGGGTGTAGTTTTATTACAAAAGTGAACTCTCTCTGGCACACTTGACATGTCTCACTATACGATACCTGGAGAAACTGGGATTCTGAAGAGAGTCTTCACTTGCAAAAATACTCTAAGAAGATGTGGCCCTTGAGCTTGGACTTCCTGAGCTCTAGAACTTTAAGAAATAAACTTCTCTTCTTTATGAATAATTCAGAGTGTAGTACTCTGTTAAAGGAACAGAGAATGAACTGAGAAAGTATACAGAGCTAACAGCTATTCTGTGGGAAAGTCTTCTAAAATATACAACTCACTTATGAAACAAACTCACTAGAGATTTTTCTGTATTTGATGACAAACTGAAAACTTCATATAACATTACCAGTAATGAGTCTTGTGAAGATTAAAGAGAATTTCCTAAGTCATCAACAATAATATTAAATTTTTATCAACCATGCTAGAAAAATTGAAGATTATCTATATTCTCTGTAGAAAATATTAAAGTCATTGTAATGGGGAACAAAATACGACTTACATCCTATATGTACAGCCAGAACATATTGAATAATATGTTATTAATAAAAGTTATCATAAAATATTTCTGAGTTTAAGCACTAATGGATCTGACCAGAAGATTAAATCCAGATTTAATTGGAATTATTGATAACAATTGATCACGGGGTAATGAAGATTTGCTTACTTTGGCTACCCTGTACTCATCCCAATTTTTTTTTTTTTGCAGGAAATAACTCTTTGTGCTTGATGAGAGAATAATTCCAGATAACTGCCATCTACCACAGAAGCTGAACAGATCAAGTATCTTCCTCCTGCTCAAGTTAACCAAGAGGTAACATGTGATTCAGCACAGCAGATTCAGAAATCACATCATGACTGTTAGAGGAAGAAACAGGCCATCTCTTCCAAGATGTCCCTCTTAAGAACAATAAAACCTACCCTATAAGCCCAGTAGAAGATAATTTCTCATGTCTTAAAGTCCATGATTAAGTCACGCTCTTTTTTTTCTTCCTCTCTCTTCCTTCCTTCCTTCCTTCTTTCTTTCTTCCTTCCTTCCTTCCTTCCTTCCTTCCTTCCTTCCTTCCTTCCTTCCTTTCTTTCTTTCTTTCTTTCTTTCTTTCTTTCTTTCTTTCTTTCTTTCTTTCTTTCTTTCTTTCTTTCTTCTTTCCTTCTTTCCTTCTTTCCTTCTTTCCTTCTTTCACTTTTAAGAGACAGAGTTTTGGCTACACTGCCCAGGATTGATCCCAAACACCTGAGCTCAAGTGATCTTTCTGCCTCAGACTCCCAAATAGTTGGGACTATAGGCTCATTGCCATTGTCACTAAGAATGAATATAGATGCCCATTTATAACTAGTAACACTAACAATAAATAAATATGTAAGTAAGAAAACCAGTCACAAAACAGAAAAAGAATTTACTGTCATTGCCTTACCCTGGCTGCTTGATGTAAAATGAGTATTTGAGGGTCAGCCTTAACAATGATTACAGAATCTCTTTCAGGGGCTCCCTGTTTCCATGAGAATACGTGGCAAAAGTACTTAGCATAGCTCACAAAGAACTAGTCCCTACATCACTCCTCATCTCTCCAGCTTCATCTCACAAAAATACCTTTCTCTCCATTCTCTGTGCTCCAGACACCTGCAACCTTCAGTGCTTTGTGCTCACTCTGTGCTTTCTACCACAGAGTCTTGGCCCATGATGATGGTTTGAAGAATTACCTTCCTTTCTCCCTTGACCTAGCTGACAGCTGCTTCTCTTTTGTATCTCAGTTCAAGCTTCTCTTCCTCAAGAACTTATCCTCCTTAACAAGCCCACATTTCCTGACTATATGATTTAAAATACTGAAAACACCCACAATTCTGTTTCCCTTTATACACTTCTTTGCTTTTTAGATTGGCACCCATCTTTTTAACTAGACTGTGATCTCTGGAAGGTGTCTCTTTTATTTCCATGCTCAGCACAGTGCCTGGCACCTATGCCTATACATTGTTGTTATTGTGGAGTGAAGGGAATGCTAGGTGATGGGATGTGTTGTAAGTAAAATAACAGAGGAAAGTACATTGGTTTACAGTGAGGAAAAGCTTAGTTTAAATCACAAGTTCATTATTTACAAGATGTGTCTTTGTTTGAGTTTGCTCTTGGAATATCATGTGTTGTCAGAAGAGAAACATCTAACTTGGCCTTGATCAAGTCAAAGAAAAATTAGAGGAACCACAAAGCTTATGTCCCTTCCTTCCCAGGGGAGGAAACTGAGGCCCACAGAGGTAAACCGAATTGCCCTCAATCTTCATTTCCAAAATTTGGTTCATTGTTTCTCAATCCAGCTTTGTAAGTGTACCAGGCTGGACTCTGAACTGAGAAGATACCATTCAATCTGCAGTTCCCTACATAAACTTCTTGAAAGATGACTTGATGCTAAAAATGTGTTTCTTTCCTGTGGAAGCATGTGTAATGCGTGCACCACCTAATACTGTGATTAAATCTCCATTTCTAGTGCCATATTTGGAAAGGGTCAAACCCAACAGTGATCAGGGGTCATTTTCCTAGTGGGATTAGCATTAATGCTACTTGGAGTATATTCTGCAGGAGATGATTCTTCACTTCTCATCCCTGAAAGGTATCCATTCATCCATCCATCCATCCGTCCATCTGTCTGTCATCTGTCCGTTCATATATTCCACAAAGACGTACTGTATGCTGAATATGCTGCCCTAAACTCAATTTCTTATTGAAATAAAAGAATTATCTAAAATTTAGGTCCAAAAAGAGTTCACATTTATTTATAGTTTATTTCTGGTCACACAGCACAGATCTGAGAAAATGGACGTGAGAAGATAAATTTTCATACATGGAATGAAGAGAACCTCATGGAGCACTATGGTTCAGGGTCTGTATTAGTTTTATTAGTATGTTATAATGAAACACTACAGACTGGGTAGACTAAAAAACTGAAATTTATTTTCTAATAGTTCTGGAGTTTGATAGTTAATTTCATGTGTCAGCTTGACTGGATTAAGTGATACCCAGATACTGGTAAAATATTATTTTGGTGTGTGTCTGTGAGGGTGTTTCTGGGAGAGACAATCATTTGAATAAGTGGACTTAGAAGAGGTAATCATCCTCACCAGTGCAGTAGGCATCATCCAGCTCACCGAGAGCCTGAATATAATAGAAAGATAAAGGAAGATGGATTCTCTGTCTGCTCTGGATCTGCTGTATCCATCTTGTCCTGCCCTGGACATCAGAACCTCAAGTTCTTGGGTGTTCAGACTCCAGGATTTACACCAGCAGCCTCTTTAATGCTCAGGCCTTAGGTCTCCTACTGAGAGTTGTATCTTTGGTTCCCCCTGGTTCCCATATCTGCAGGCTCAGACTGGATTACTCCATCAGCATCCATGGATTTCTAGCTTCAGGAGGCATATGGTGGGACTTCTTAGCTTACATAATTGTGCAATCCAATTCCCATAGTAAATCTTCTTTTATATATCTATGCCTCTCTCTATATTCTATCGATTCTATTTCTCTGGAGAACCCTGACTAATACACGGAAGCTGGGGATTTCAAGATCAAGGTGCCTGCCAGCTTGGCTCCTGGTGAGGCTTTCCTCCTGGCTTATGGACAACCTCCTTCTAGCTGAGTTCTCACAAGGAGGAATGAAACAGCTCCAGTCTCTTCCTCTTCTTATGAGGGTGCCAGCTCCGTCAGATCAGGGCTCCACTCTTACAGCCCCATTTAATCTTTATCAGATCTTTGCAGGCCATCTCTCCCAATACAGTCACATTGGGAACTAGGGGCTCAACATACAAATTTTGGAAAAGCACGTTCAGGCCACAGCAAGGTCTGTATTGGATGAAAGTAACACCCACAGGCCTGGCAGCTCTAGTGTGGTGGGAAGGGCACGGCTTCATGGGCAGATTGGCAATTTGAATGTTGGCTCCTCCAGTCTCCAGATGTGCGACCTCCGGCAGGTCCCTTGCCCTGTCTGAGCCTTAGTTTTCTCATCTGTAAGTTGAAGTTGAAAGCAGAGTCTAACTCATAAATTTGTTACAAAAATCAAAGCAGCGAATGCAGGCAAAGAATGACTGGCAAAGCAGCGGGCACTTCCTAAACCTTATTTCATCCTTGGAAGGTTTGTCCTTGGGATGCGGTCATTCTGACAACTCACAGCATGGTTTCCTAAAATGGGGCCAGAGTGTGCAAGCTGAGCTTGGAAATATGCACGTCTGCATTCTCCCTTAGCAACTCGAATGCGTGCTTATATTGAAGAACCACTGGCCTCCTTTCTAAAAGAGGTTGTTTAGCTCTATCTGGGGGAATTTCATTCATAAAATTCAAGTTCATTTGTGTGCTTTGCATGTAATTCTCAAACCTTCTTTCTTCTCTGAAGCTGAAAGCAGTCAGTGTCAATAGAGCGGCTCCCTTGGTGCTCCATACAGCTGACATCTAGTGCTTTTGTATTCTTCAACACCTGGCTTGTGACCAACAAACACTGGGCTGTACAGACTGTTTAGTGACTTGTTTAGACATGGAATGAAGATTGTTTGGGTGACTCATTCGTTTGTCATCTGACAGACACAGAATTGTGGGCATTTTAAGAGCAATGGGCTTCCTTATTTGAAATGGTTTCATTGGGTGGACAAGGGGAATTATGGCTGGCTAGACTGATACACTTAGGGAAGATCTGAGTATAGCCTCCATGATCACACTTGGTCTTTCTAAAAAAATGGTTTTGTGTTAAGATACGTGTTAGCTTTCTGTTGCTGTGAGGAAATAACTGAGATAATAGCATTTTAAGAAGGAAAGATTTTATTTCAGCTTACAGTTTCAGAGATTTCAGCCCTTGGTCAGTTGGTTCTTTTTGCTTTGGGACTGGTGACAAAGCATAACATTATGGCGGAGTATGGTTAGTACAGGAACTACTCACCTTATGGCTGTCAGGAAGGAAAAAGAGTGGAAGGGTCTGAGGTCCCATATCTCCTTCAAGAGCATTCTTGCAATGATCTAACTTCTTTCCATGAGGCCCAACCTTTCAAAGTTTCCATCACCTCCCAGGTAGACCACAGGCTGAAGACCAAATGTTCAACACATAGCCTTTGGGGGATATTTCAGATTCAAACCACGAAAAGATGATTTGGTTCCAAAAGATAATGAGACAGACCCAGAAGGGAAGATTCAAATGTGAGATAGTTTGAGAAAATTTCAGTGTGTGTGTGTGCGTGTGTGTGCGCGCACGCGCGTGTGCGTGTGTGTGCACGCCTGTGTCTGTGTTGGGGACAGGGCTGGGGTGGAGTAGAGGTAAGACAGGGAAGAGAAGAAAGCCAATTAATGGGTGTTATTGAGCACATTTCTAAATGGGTAATTGAGCTTCCATCCTCTAGTGCCCTCTGGGAGCCCATATAGAACATGTGCCCTAGAGGGTTCAACTTGAGGAATAAGACGGATGGGATCATTTATTTCCCAGTTTCCTATCATTGGTTGAGGGTTGCTCTAGGGGGCTTTTACTCTCTGGCATTTCTGGCCTGCTTTATAGGAGGGCCAATTATGTTCCTACTGGCTAATAAAAGTAGCAAGTATTCCCCTTGGAAGCTTTTGGCACATAGAAGAGAAGTTCTGAGACAGGTGGAGGACACTAACAGCATTTGCCAAACTTGAAAAATGGCAGTCTCCATTCTAGGCCCTGCCAGGTGTGAACATCACAACAGCCAACACAGATCCAACATTTCCTGTGTCTGCCACACAGAATGTGTAGGATCTACAGAGAATGTGGTCCATGGGCCAGCAGACTCAGTATCAGATTAACTAGAAATGCAGGTCTCAGGGCCCATCCACAGCACTGATTCAGAACCTGAATGGTAGCCATATCCCTAGGCAATCTGAAAATGTGCAGACATCCTTCTCTATTCTGGGGTACAAGACCATGGAAACACTTAGCTGATCTCTTGGCAGCAGTGAAAATGTAGGATGTCTCTGTGCCCAATGCAAGGCAAGAAAGTCACATCCTCATGGGAGGAATAGGAAACAATAGAGCCAGGACCAATGTGGCAACTTGCTCAAAACACTGGAAATGAGAACATGAGTGGACTAGTCTTGGAGCACATTGTGAAGCATGCATGAGAACTCACAGAAAAAACTGAAGGAGATTTAGGGGGAAGAGTAAGATCTTTGTAGTTCTGTGGTGGGACAAAAAGTCATTGAAATTTAAGTGTTTGTGTTAATTTAACTCTGTTTGTGGCTAACCCAAGTGAAAGCTGGGCCGTGTAGCATGTATCTGTTTATTTTTGTGCTAGACTAGAATACCCAGAAGGAAAGACCCAGGTCTTGTATAGTTTTGTAACTTTAATATCTAGTGCATGTAAGTGGCAATCAACTAAGTCTTGATGAATGACCTAATAATGAACTCTCTTAATTCATTTAACAAATAATTGGTGTCTATTCTAGTCTAGGCACTGTGTTAGAGCTCAGCTAACCTTGGTAAATAAATCGTGCTGGCAGCTTTTCTTGTGAAATAAGAAATCTATCTGGTAATAGGCATTCAAATAAACAAATTACTATATAATTGCAAAGTATGAAAAAAATTCTCACTATAGTTTGGATGCTGAATATTGCTCAAAGGCTCATGTGTTAAAAGGCTTGATCCCCATGGTGGTACTATTGGGAAGTACTGTGGACTTTTAGGGGGTGGGACTTAGTGGAAGTTCCTTGGGGTTTTATCCCCAAAGGAGACTGCTGGACCCTGGCCCCTTCCTCTTTTTCTTTGTTTTCTGCCTCACGAGGGAGGAGTTCTCTCTGTCATGTGGTCCCACCCTTGTCAGAGGCCAGGATCGATGAGTCACTCGATCATGGACTGGAACCTCCAAAACCATGAGACAAAATAAATGTTTTCTCTTTATAAGTTAATTGCTTCTGGTATTTTGCTATAGTTGAAGGAAGCTGACTAATACAGAATGATAAATTGTGGGCAGTGATATGTAGGTATCAAGGGGAAGAAGAATATCCATGGAGAGGGAATAAGGAAAGATTCTTTGAGTACTGATGTTTAAGTCAAGAATTGAATGAGAAGGATGGAGTCATGAGAAAGTGGTAAAGCATTCCAAACAAGCAACACACCATGTGCAAAAGCTCTGAAGCAAGAATTAATGGGGCGGTTACATGATTTAAAGGAAATGTACTCCACATCCTAGATTTTCATGCACTGAACAACCACCCTATTTAAACAGAAAACCTGAAAGAGTAGTTGAGTCTAATCTGTCTGAAAGAAGTCACTGTTATGCTGTGGGCCCCCAGGATCGATATATTTTGTGCTAAGATGGGAGTCATCCGTTTGGAAAATTCAAATACTGCAGAGTTTGAGATTCTATGAGATGTTAGCATCTGGGACTTCAGCACAAAATCCCATCTTATGCAGGCTTCTAATTTGTTTCAACTTCTCTCCCTCTTGATCCTAGAAGATGAAAAGTGTGAGTCATAGGATTTAGAATGTGTCATGCTGTTAAAGTTTAGTGCCTTGTTTCAAATAGAAAAGAGTATTTTTTCTGAATATAATGAAAAAGTTCTACTTCTGCTGTTACTATTGATGTGCCTTTGGGCATGTTCCCTAAACTCCCAAGCCTGGTTCCTCCTGCCTAAAAAAGCCATAGTGATCCCCACCCTACATAGATGATGTGATATTCCTGAAAATTGGCTTAATTAATCTCATTCAATTATTGGGCACTTAAAATTCAATCACTCATTTGCCCAGTATTTATTGAATCTCTATCATGCTGCAGCACTGTGTGAACTCTGGAGCTACAACAGTAAGCAAGGCAGAACCATCCCAGCTTATGGTCCACCAGGAAAAACAGAACTAAAGTATAGTAGATGTGAATTTAAAACCTAAATATAAGAATGCAAGTAATAGCGAAGATATTTATTTTCTGAAAATTGAGTTAAGTCTGTTTCTCAGCCTCCAACGGATCTGATTGGCAGGTATTTCCATCTCAGACACGATTAAGGTTCACACTCTTAATGTGGGATTTTGCAAAGGTCCCTGATTTCAGCCTTGCAAGGTCTTGAACAGAGAACTTATTTTTGCTGTGCTCAGAGTCCTGACCAATGGAAACTGTGGGATAGTAACTTTGTGTCGTTTTAGCCACTGATTTTTGGTAAGATGTTACACAGCAATAGAAAATACATACACAATTTCCTTCCATCTTTTTGTTCTACTTTGGTTTGTATCACTTACTCACGCTATTGTCCCAGCCTGAATGGGTCCTAAAGTTTTCTTTCGTTCCCATGACACATAAGAACAGGCATTCCAGGAGCCCAGAGAACATAGATCCATGTTGATTCTAGGGCCCACCAGCCTCTCTCTATCCTCACACTGGGTGAATTTCTTACCACTTGACCTTGAAGACACGTTCCTCTTCAGTGTTCCCTTTCTGGGAGATACCAGAATGGCTTAGGATTTCACAAAATACAGAAAAATAGATTCTTCTTTTCCTTTACAATGACATAAATGGAAGGTAAAAGCCCTATAGACTACTGGAGAGTTGAGTGGGACTCAGTATGGAAGGCAAAGCATCACTATCTCTCATTTGTTCTGATTCTCCTACAGCATCAAAAATGAAATGCAAATAAACATCTCCATACATTTCCCAGGCATACTAGTGCACACAGTGCAAGGGGAAGACACTGCAGGGCCCATTAGTGTTTCCTGCTGAATTTTAAGGAAAATTTGTTGATGGTGATGGCGCTTAGGCCGAGGCCTAAAGAATGAGCAGGAGATGTAGCCAAGTAATGAGGTCATGGGGTGGAGACTGGAGGGAGAGAATGTGTGATTGACTCAAAGACAAGAAAGAACACAGCACATTTGAAGACTTGGGTGTGGAAGAGAGAAGAAAGAGGATCGGTGTGGGAGAGTAGGACTGAATAAATCAGAAGTGGCCAAGCCAGGAAAGGCCACGTGAGTCCGTTAAGAAAATAACATTGTTGTGCACCAGTCAACTTTTCCTATAATAATTCTGCATAATAAACACTTCCCAAACTCACTGGCTTTTCAAAAAGCATTTAAGTGTTGCTTGTGGGTTTGTGAAGAGGCTATGACTCCCTGGGCTTGGCTGGGATCTACAAAGTTTGAATTCAGGCCAGGCACTGGGACTGCCCCACCTGTCCTCTTGTTCTCCTTGGACTAGCTTCTGCCTAGGGGTGTTTTTGTCATGGCAGATGGCAAATATGCAAGAGGCAAGCAGAAGTACACGATATTTCTTAACACCTCAGGTCCCAGTCAAGTCCCATTGGCCACAGCAAGTCCCATGGTTGACACAACATCAGTGGGGTAGGAAGGTTACTCTGCTCACACTGGAGATGCTGTGGAAAGGATGTGGGTATCTAATTTATAATTCAGGGAGGAAGTAAAGAAGGATTATAGTGACTTGACTTGTCACAGTATCCTGAGGATAATAGGAAGCTCTACCAGGGTTTCTAGGGAAGCTGTAATAAAATGATCACATTAACAGATCACTATGCTGTTATGACCCAGACACAGCCAATTACCCTGAAGAGTCCTAGGCGTGTAATTCTCTCTTGTGATTCTCAGTCAGAGCCTGCCACCTGAGCTCCAAAGCTGATTGCCCATGCCAGAACCCACACAATCTGTGACTATTAATCGCTGTATATCAAACTCAAATGGATTAATAATTGCCTACCAGATTAGGGGAGTGTAGTTCTGGGTGTGTCTGTGGATGATTGACATGTAAGCCAACAAACTGAGAGGGAAGGCCCACCCCAGATGTGAGTGGAACCAAACAATAGGCGTGTAGCCTGAACAGGATGAAAGGATTTTGGAAAAAGAAGGAAGGGTCCCTAGTTTGAAAGAGCTCCAGTCTTCACCGTTGCCGTTGGCCATCAATGCAGACTTGCACCAGCCACTCTACAGTGATCTTCCAGGCTTTTGACCTTGAACTGCTGCTGTATCTTTGATCCCTCTTATTCTGCAGCTCCTGTGTTCTTGGGCTGAGCAGCAACTGGAGCCTCCCACTTTCCCATATGCTGCCAGCCATTGTGTAAGTCTACCTAACAAATCTGTGTGCATAACGATACATATATTTTCTGCTGATTCTTTTCCTCTAAAGAACACTAATAAACAGACTTTCGTAAACTACTGCTCCATCCTTTAGTCACAGTTCCTAACAAGACTAACAGCCTAATAAGCAAGAAAGTCCTATTTAAATTGGAATATTCGAGTAGATAGTCAACACATACCCTCTGCCATCTCCTCCTGCCTCAAGTTACTACACATGACAAAAGCAACATTATTAAAAGGAAAAGTCCATAAAATCATTAGAAGCAAGGAGAGTTGACATAAGCGGATGAGATATGAGAAATTCCTACAAGGCAGGAGATGAGATCTGATTGGAAGAAGGCAAGTTGGTGGGAGGTTTGGAGACAAGATCAGTTAAAGATTTGTGGAGCCCAGGGCAAAGTGCAAATGCTGGGCCTTTGTTCAAAAATTATTAAGAATTTAAAAATGACAACAGCAGAGAATCAAAGCAGAAGTAGGGTCCTGTGCAGCTGTACACACTCATGGAGTGACCTATTTTTGATGTATTTAAATCTCTCTGCTACCAGGAATGGTGAGCGGGAACAGGTCATTCATGTGATGAGTCTGGTGTCAGATTTGGAATCAGAGCAGCTGATTGGTTCAGGCCCATCATCCAGGGCCCAGGACTCTCCAAAAGCTTCTCCTAGCTGGTGTGTTGTTATGGATTCCTAGAGCCGCTGTACCAGCATGTACATACTGGGGAGCTTAAAAATACAAATTTATTGTCAAAGTTCTGGAGGCTGGAAGTCCAAAATCAAGGTGCCATTTGTAGAGCTGGTTCTTTCTGAGGGCTCTGAAGTGGGACTCTGTTTCTCCTTTCTCTGCCAGCATCTGGTAATTTCCCACAAATCTGTGGTTCTCCTGAGCTTCTTTAGTGCCATCTTAATCTGTGTTTTCATTTTCACAGGGTGTTCTCCATGTGTTCATGTCTATGTGCCCAAATGTCCCCTTTTTATAAGAAACCAGTCATACGGAGTACTGTTTGACCCTACTCTGTCTTAAATAATTATATCTGCAATGATCCTAATTCCAAATAAGATCATATCTGAAGACTGTGGGGTTAGGACATGCGAAGGCGGGGTGCAGCTCAACTCATAACGGGTATATTTTGAATGCTTGAGGCACAGTTCATGCTCTAAAAGATTTACTTTCTCTCCTAGGGAAGCTTCCCTGCCACACACCTGGCCTGACATCACATCACTCCTCTCCCACACAGTCATTGGCAGTGGATGCCTAGAAACAGACACCAGCAAACCAAGGCCATCAACTGCTTGGGGGAAACCACATGTCAGGGGATTAGGCAGTCACTTTTGAAGAATATTATTTGATTCCCTACTTCATCCAAAACAGATGGAGTTTTCATAGTCCTCTGACAGTCATGGAATTGTTGCCTTAATTGCCCAACAGGTGCGGTCATTTCTTGAGCCTTCTTACCTCCTGGCACTTTACAGAGCTCAAAAAACAGCGACTTGATTTACAAAGTTACTCAAGATCAGAGATTGGCAACCTTACCCACACATTGGAGACACCTGGGGAGTTTTAAAAATAGTGATGCCTGGGTCCCACTATTATTTGGCCTGAGGTGTGACCCAGGCATGTAGATTTTTTAAGGCTCTCAGATGATTACAGTGTGCAGCTAAGGTTGAAAACCACTGGCTTGGAACTCTCCCAGAACCTAGCCATCTGCGTAACTGTAACGATGCATATTGATTGCAGATGGCATGGCATGGATTTGTTTGGGTTGTTTTTTGTTCATTGCTTCCAAATTAAATGCTTCACTGTCTCTTCTCTCCTGTTTTACTTTCTTTTGCTTAACTTCTTTCACTTGTTAAGGGGCCAAATCTTTGCTGCGTGGAGCTACACTTTTGCTTATAAAGGCAGTTTGTCAGGTGGAAACTGAGCTCTGAAACAGCAAAATGACTTCTCCTGAGCCTGAAATGAACAGGTAATAGGCTCCCATTTGGTGCCTTTTCCTTTTTCTTTTTCTTTTATTTTTTTGCTGCTCGGGATTGAACTCAGGGCCTTGTGCTTGCAAGGCAAGCACTGTAACCACTGAGCTAAATCCCCAGCCCTTGGTATACTTTATTTTAAAGAACAATAATATGGACCAGCACATCTTTTTTTCCAAGGATACATGTTGATCTCGCTTACTGTTCAGCAGGACACATTGGTATATACTTTAACTGAACTCAAAATGTCTTCCTCCCTCCTCTTCCTTTTACTGTCAATCTTATCAGCTCTTTACTATCTTCTATTTACTTCTTATTCTCTATCTCTTGTGTGTTCTCCCTTGTGTTATCTTCTTCTTTCTTTTCTTTCTCCCCTTAAAATTCTGCATTCACAGATATCATGGTTGGGGTGGAGAGTGGGCGTAGGGGTAAATTCAGCAGCAAAAGGGTTACACAAATCAAATCATGCCATGTATCTACCCCGAAATCCTCTGAAATATTGCACAAGATGCAAAGATAAGCCATGCAGCCAATTGTGCAGCCTGGCCCATAAAGTGTCACTCTAATGCCTAGTCCCAGGACTACCTGGGGAAACTGACTACAAAAACATGGGCAATAATAATAGTGAATGATTACAACATGCTTGCTACCTGCCAGGCACCCTCCTAAGCATGTTGTCATGTAAGACTGAGGACTTAGACAGGAGGCGTTTCCATCTCAGGTGGTTTTACTTAAGACTAGGCTCTTCAAATTGACTTTGTATGGCAGGCACTTTAGAAGGATGGAATAAGACAGGAAGAAAGATCACACAGCAGAATAGAGAGACAGAAATAAAAAAGCAGAGAGACAAAAGAGATAGAGTCACAGAGGGACAAAAAGAGCCAGACACCAAGATGTAGAGAGCTAGCAAGACAGAATCAGACCCCAACAGCATCAGTAACAGCTGAGCCAAAATAGAGACCCAGCAAGCATACTTCATAATGGTATTCTGAACTGGGTAAAAAATCCCACATCTGGGGTCTAATTTAGATTAGAGATGCCAGCTGGATGAAATGTAGGTTCAGTTCTGATGGGATTTCGAGGATATTCTGATATCATCATTCAGGAAATTCATGTTTGCTTCTGCTTCACCTGGTGTCTTAAGGGGATGAAGGAGAAAGAGAGAGAGAGTCCCCCTGTAGTCTGGGATCAGTCCAGAAAAAGAAAATTAAAAAGAAATAAAAATATAATTTAAAGATTGAAATTCTGTTCACTTTGGGCTTCAGCAAACTAAGACAAAACATTCTAATCTTTTTTCAGGTCTTATCATTTGCTTGGCATTTGGGGTCTTCGGAGACACCTTCAAGCTAAGGACCAAATAATCTGGTATTGTTCTTAAACGTGAAGGTGAGGAAGTAGACTAGGATGCATTTCTAGGATTAGATCTTCTACACACTATCATCCTGGGCAAATGGATCAATCTGTTGGGGGAGTGGATGGAACTTGTCAATGATCATATTTGGTAGACATGGTGCATTGTGATTTTCCAAGCAAATACTACCACCCCCAGCAAATTTACTTTGTTTCTTAAATCTCTTAATGTTATGGATGTTTTGATTGTAAGGATTTAAGAACTGTCTTTTGTAGTACACTGGTTTGTCGGTGGGTTCATTAAAGCACCTGCTGACTTCCCAGTAATCTGGAATGTGGCCACCTGTTCATTCAATGCCATATTCACTTGACTATGTCATAGAGATTTCATTTAATTCAATAAAAAGTTTATTCTTCAGCAGGTGAATGGATGTATGTGGTATATCCAGACAGCAAAATATTGTTTTGTTTTTAAATTGTATATATTCAAGGTGTACAATTTAATGTTTTGATGTATGCATACATATGGAAATGATTTTTACTTTTACCACAGACAATAGAATCTCACTCATTACTATAAAGAAAATGAGGCATGAGAAGTTTTGATCCTTTAAACTGAAAGAAGCCAATCTGAAAAAGGCTACACTATGTATAATTCCAACTATACATTCTGGGAAAGGAGAAACTAGGAACACAGTAAAAACATCAGTGGTTGCCAAAGGTTGGAGGGAAGGAAGAATTAATAAATAGATTACCAAAGACTGTTTGGGGAGTGAAAGTATTCTGTTTAACATTACGATGGTGGATAAATGTCATTGCACATTTTTCAAAGCCCATATAATGTACACTAGCAAGAGTATTGTAATACAAAGTATAGACTTTGGGTGGTAATGATGTGTCAGTGCAGGTTTATCATCTGTAACAAACATACCATTCGGGGGAGGATGTTAACAATGGAGGAGGCTGTGTGTTTGAGGGGGGAGGGTATAGTTGGAAACTTTCTGTGCATTCTACTCAAATTCCTGTGAACTTAAAACCACTCTAAAATAATGTGTATAATTTCTTTTATATATTAAAGACTTGATCATCTTATTGGAACCATGGTTATTTGACATGGAAATTCCCTCTTCACTTTTTCTGTCTCCTCTGGAATTAGGTCCCATATTTTGTTCCTGTGGGGTTTTCCCTTCATTCTAAATATATTTATGATGAAATACCTATTATGTGCTAGGGTTTTTAAATATTACAGATAAAAGAGACTTAGATTCAGACAGGCTAATGATAATTCTTAAGGCCAGAAAGTTAGCATATGATAAGGCCAGGATATCCAAATGCAAGCTGATCAAATTCTGGTCTCTCTTACTGCACTGCCTCCCCATCTGGAGAGTTTGCTAGAGGCACAGCAATGATCCATGCAGATTTCTATTTGACTGCTAAAACTGAACCCTCCTTATGCTTCTGTTCCACTTTTCCATCCAGGAAGATAACCACAGGACCAGTGAGCAGAAGCCATGGGGATTCAGAGCTCAAATAGGAGGAACTTCTTTGCAGGACAAGACTCTCCAGGATATGGGCTGCCCCGAGGCAAAGCTCAACTCGTAACAGGTGTATTTTGAATGTGTGAGGTATAGTTCATGCCCTAGCCAATAAACCTTCACTCCCAGGGAAGTTGCCCTGCCACACACCTGACCTGGTAGCACAGCACACAGTCACTGACAGCAGGTGGCTATAAATAGACACCAGCAAACTTTTATTCCTCATTCCTTTCAACCCTTGGTTTCAATAGTTCTCAACCATTAGAGTGAAATTCAGCTTTGCAAATTTGGTGAAAATTCTCTCCA